>BMAU01016028.1:162500-167407 GCA_019973935.1 Trichonephila clavipes | reverse complement strand
GTAAAATAAATCGTTAGCTCTTTTTTTTTTCTTTTTTTCGGGCGAGGGGGTTAAAGCAGCAGAGTGAATCTTGACCATGAAAGACTTCTCATGTCTGGACATTGGTCAATCATCAAACTTTTTCAACTCTTGGACCCCTTAGAACTGTAACTTATTTTCGAGGAAACCCCTTCCTCGCTGAAAGGGAATATATCTTAAAATAATATTTAAAGTATATAGATAAACATATTTTTGATATTATATGTAAAGACAATTTTAAAAAAAATTTTTATTTTTTATTAAAAACTTTTATGATGTAATTTTAATGTTATTTACTCATTGATAATATAAATTTGTGATCCAAATGTCACCTACGCATGCATTATACTTAGTAACTGAGATATGTGTTCACAATTTTTTACACAAACTATCGACGTATAAGCTTTTGAAATTATCTGCAGTAGCATTTCATATTCCGTGTTCAATTCGCTTTTGTATTTTTGTTTTTGTTGCCAATCGTGTTAAAAATATTTTTCACTTTCTAAAATACATTTTTTGTGAATGGCATGAACATGTTCATAGCTGTGTGAGAAATTCTGCGTATATGGCATGAATTGGTAACCTAAAATGTGAGTCTTCTAGCTTAAATTTAAATTTTAGCATCGAATCTGTTCATATGTCGATAAATTTTTTTTTTTATCTTCTTCATTATAGGTGTTTTCCCACAAATGTAAAGGTTTCAAAACATTGTACTAACTAGTATAAAATTACTTCGTGGAACTCGGGATAGCAAACAATAGTATATTCACAATCTACTGCATAAAATAAAGTTTTAAAATTAATTTATTATATTACAATAAAAAAGTTTAAAAAATTTCAAATTATGTATAAATAAAATTCTTAATTTTTTTTTTAGTCTATGATCTTTTTAGATAATTGTGGCTAAACGAATTTCATGAGAACATAAATCTATTTTGCATACATATTTGTAATTTTTCTTTCCCATTTTTTTATTGGGACTTGTCGATCAATTCTCTAGATAAATGATGTACAGAACGAAACAGTTTAATTTTTTCCTGAACAAATGATTTTTAAAGGAAGAATAGGTGGATTTAAAGCAATGAAAAATTAAATTTCACGTTTTAATGAACAAACAGTATGATACAATTTTACTTTTATACAATAGAACAGGGGATGGCAACCTATTTCACGAGAGGTACAATTCTCAGTGGTACTCTGAATTACTCAACAAATGTGTCAATTTTTGAGAGGATGGAAGATAAATTTATAATGGTCCTTATTATACGAAGATCTCCAGAATTATGGACAATTGCGAAATTTCGAAAAAATCGGAAAGGGAGAGAGATATCTCGAAACATAAATTTACAGCTATTTTGTGAATTATTGGATGTCATTGCTGGTGAGATTTAATTGTTTGAAAAGAGAAGATCGCGTGCACTCTGCTCTCCGCTTTTGGTTGATTTTGAAAAAGGCAAAAAAAAAAAAAAAAAAAAAAAAAACTGTGTGTGTGTGTGTGTGTGTGTGTAGCGCACTTCCTTCAATAGAATCCTCCCCTTTCTCTGCAGGGGAAGAGGGGCCACAGTCTTTACGACTGTGAAACGAAATACTTGTTCTTTTTTTTTTTTGGGGTAAAATAGTGTTGATTCTTGACCATGAGAGAGATCTAAAATGGCTTTCTTACTTTTTCGACTCATGGATTCTGATAATTTGTTATGAATGCTTTATTCGTTTCTAACTATGGAAAAATCCTATGTATTTTGCAATCTAAATTTTAGGAGCTGTTCTTGTTTTTAATATAGATTTTACCGTCAAATGTCTTTTAAAATGTCAATAAGTTGTTCGCTCTCCTTGATTATAGGTGTTTTTATCCACAAATAAAAAAAGTTCATTTTCCATTACAAAACGATTTAGTTGTGCAAAAACAATGTATTAACGTGAATAAATTTGTTTTGTTGGTCCCGGTACAGTAAACAATGGAATATTCACAATCTAGTAGGCACTACATATAAAGAAAAACGATTTAATATTCTTTTTTTTATAATGGAATAATAAATGTTTCTAAAAAAAGTATTACAAAATAAAGTTCTTATGTACAAAAAAAAAAAAAAAATGTTTCAGAAATTTCCAATTAGGTATAAACTTACACCTGTATTACATTATTAAAGGTTTAAGGGAAACAATTTTGAATAGAGTTTTCTTTAAAAAAGTTTTATATAAATGTTAAAAAGGTTAAAGGTTATCAATTTTGATATTTTTCTAAGATAGTATGCAGCTATTTCATTAAAAACTGGTTAATTATGGTTTTGACCATTATTTTACGTATGTTTGTAAAATAATTTTTAAATTCAAAAATATTTTTATAAGAAATGGTACGTAAATGAAAATAAGCATTACAAAATTATTTCATGTTCAGCAAAAAAAAAAAAAAAAAAAGGAAGAAAGAAAGAGATATTTTGAAATTAAAATTAATTTTGTAAATTTAGAGAACGATTAAAATATAATTAAAAGGGAGAGAAAATAGGCTGGCAATTAATTATCAAGCAAAATTAATCAAGCATATAATATATAAACATTGCTTTTATTTTTTTCAAGAAATTTATGTTTATTTAATGAATATATGTCAATAACAATTTTTCAATTTGGAAGTTAACATTATATTTAAATCAAAGAAAATTGCATTATTGTTTAATTTTTGGGCATATTTGGTAACAAAATAATAGTTTCATTCTATGTAGGAATCCAAATAAATGGCTAAGTAATATACTTAATTATAAAAATATATATCACGGACAGTTTTTACGGTATCCTGTTCGAGAAGATATAGGAGGTCACAGTAGGCAAGAGTTCATGGTTACGAACTCGTGATCGACGTGGTGTTGCATCGTCGGTTTGAATTCTGGTGTCCCTGCTGAAGATCCGCTATGTAGAATTGATTGATTGAATTTGAATATTAACGTCGCACTGTTCAGCTACACGAGGGCTTTTGGCGACGGACCACGTAATTTTGAACCATGGTCAAGTGACGTGGACGACACCTGAGCTGGCACCCCCTCTCCTAACTCCCACACCACACCAACGGGAGGACGTTTCAGCTCTCGACAGATTTAACGTGCATCGCTGCCCTACACGGCGGGTCTTTAATGGTATTGGGCTCGAACTCGTGGCAAGGCAAGCCACGGTCCGATACCTATACCACTCGGCTACCGCGGCCGTCCGCTATGTGTAGAAGGCTGAACCTCAAAGCAGATGTTTGAAGTAGATGATACTATATGTTGCTAATGGTGGAAATTTTGGGAGATTGCGGTTCCAGCTCTGATTTCGTCCTCGTCACTTGATCGAAATGACGAGGTCGGCGATAGTCCCAGTGAAGCTTCAAAGCTTGACGTTAATCAAATAATCATTCGATAATATATAGGTTTCATTTCCTAACCTATATCAATCATTTTCTGTTTTTTGCTTCTACTAGATTCCTCTACATATAACGGCTCCCTCAAAGGCATATTTCGTGGTGCTCTTCCATCAAGAATTTCAGGAAGAACACATTTAAAATAAAACTTTTCTATAGTTTTGGAATAATTCCTTTCCAAAACTCTTCGTTTGCCTCTATACGCAGAGTTAACGAATCCTTTTTTGCACCATAAATACAGATCACACCATTTCCGTTGTGTAATAAATAACTGACCTTGTATTTGAAAGTAAAATTTATGATTTAATGGTAAATAGATTCCCCTTTCATTGGAAAATTTGAAACCTAGACTATTTTTTTTTTTTTTTTTTTTTAATTAAAAATTCCAGCAGATTTGATTCAAATCTCGCAGAATAAGGGCATTTAATTTCTATGAGTCCATCATCACCAACCAATCCATCGGGTGAAGCACACAAAAAAAAGGGTTTATCTTTGTCCACAAATAAGCCACATATTTTTACTTCAGTTGAATATTCCCTCTCATACTGCTTCCGAGCGATCTCCTCGTTTGCCAATCCATATTTCATTGCTGCATTGCATAAGTCTCTACCATACACAATGCGCATCACAAGCTTCGAACACGGAGTAGATTTTTTCCTGCAAGCAATTTCTTTGAAAAAAGAAGATGAGAGTCTCAACGATCTCTCATATCTCCATCGTTCAGAAGATGCTTGCCCCCTAGTTTCGCTCTCTAAATCATAGATATTTTGTACTTTTAATTTTGAAAGATGGTTTTCCATTAAATTATCGTATATCTGTACTGGCACATGTCTTTAGACATGTAGCGAACATTCATTACACTGAATTTTTCTTCGAATTTATTCGAATCTAAGCCGCACTTTTTTTTCCCGATACTTAGGCTACAAAAATTCTGGTGCAGCTTAGATTCGAAGACTGAAAAAAGTTTTTAATGCTGGTAAAGTAAATTAATTATTCACTTTTATTAATTCACCTTTATTATTTTTTTTTTTTTATTTCGTTTAGTTAGTGATTGAATATAAATGTCATATTGATCAGCTACACGAGGGCTTTTGGTGACGGACCTCGTAACTTTGAACCATAGTCAAGTGACGAGGACGACACCTGAGCTTGCACCTCCCATCTCCTAACTACCACACCAATGAGAGGACGTTTTAGCTCTCAGATTTAACGTTCATCGCTCCCCTACACGACAGAACTTCAGCGGTACTAGGCTCGAACTCATGACACGCCAGCCACGAGTACGTTACCTTGACCACTAGGGTATCGCAGCCACTTTTCATTCCGTAAATATATCATATATCGATAATATATTTTACACTATTTTTTTCACAAAAATGTGCTGAGAATTTGGGGTGCGGCTTAGAATCTGAACATAATTAATTGAAAAAATAAGTTTCTGTTAATTAAATTAGAAAACAATATTTTGTGTTAATAATTGTTCCAATGGTTTATGGTAAAG
>BMAU01016028.1:0-157500 GCA_019973935.1 Trichonephila clavipes | reverse complement strand
TATTAATAAACCCTAAAACACATTTCACTGACTATCTAAACCTGTCATCACAGTTTTTTTACATACAACACAAAGAACAGATTGCGCTTTTTATACGCTTAAATTCCACAAATTGTTAGAAATAATTAAAAAGAAACCGGATGTGAAGTCCTGGAGGATCGTATCCTACCCGAAAGTCATTCATTTCCAAACATACTCTACAGTGATACAATGGGTTTTAAAAGAAAAGAAAAATAGTTCATTCAATAAGCATAAAAAAAAGCATTGATAACTCAAATCCTGAAATTGTTAGTCTTAGAATTGGAATGCCCTATCATTTTCCACGATCAAAAAGCAATTTTATCCCTTAAATAAATCTTTGTATAAGCTCAATTTAAAATTTAAGTTTAATTTAATGTTCAGTAAAGTAAACAGTTCTTGTATAAACTAGCTCATTTTTTAAAAAGCCCTATTGTTATAAGTAGAATACATACAATGAATTTTTGGTTCGGGAGCGACGTGTACATATATTGCTTTTTTTGTTCTTTCCTAAAATAACATAAAAGCTCCGAGTCAAAAAGTAAAAAAATAAAAATTATAAAATCGAAACAAACGTTTCATTTAGAAAAAAAATCAAGTCTGTCCATTGTGCTGTGAAAATTTAATAAAAGAGAGGGAAAGATTAAAATAGGCATAGATACATACCTGGAAAAGGCTTTGTTCTACATCTATTATTTCGGTAATGAGTCGAAGTTATTGAACTTTTCAAATTACACTGGCCTCAAAAAGTTAAGATACAACCGGGTTTTTGTGTCTAATTTGCAAATGAATGAATGTAGAAACAAAAAATTTGGAGGATATGTGCATTAAATAGTTTTTTATTGAATGCGTCATAGAAATTTGTATAAGTGTATTGCAAAAACGATTTATAACAAAAAAAGCAATCTCTGCGGAAAAGTCCATTCTTGGAGAAAACAGCACATCACAGTGTTATGTGGTAAAATGGCATAAAAACAATACAAAAATGGGTTCTAATAAGGAATGTGTCCACCCCTAACTTGAATGCATTGGCGGCATCGATTTCCCATGCTGTTTATTAAGTTGTCGGACACCGGAATAGGAAGCGAAGACCAGACACAGAGTAAGCCTTATTTCAGCTCATGTAACGACCTTGGAGGAGGATTTAAAGCAGCAACCTCTCTGCCAAGATAGTCCCAAAGATGTTCTATCGGATTCAGGTCTGGAGATCGAGCTGGCCATTCCATTCGTTCCAAACCGTGATCCTCCAGATACTCCTCAACAATCCGAGCTTGGTGAGGTCGTGCATTATCATCCATCAAAATGCAGTCGTTACCAATAGCAGCAGCATATGGGCGGACATATGGATCAAGAATCTCATCCCGATATCTAAGACCAGTTACGGTTCCTCCATGGAACACATGCAGGTCAGTGTGGCCACCGAGCGAGATCCCTGCCCAAACCAGGATTCCACCACCTCTATAACTGTGTCTTTCAACAGTGTTGGATTGATGGTATCTAGTGCGCTGTTCCCTCCAGATCAATAGACGCCCTGAATCACTCTCCATTGTAAATCTGGACTCGTCTGTGAACAGCACAGAAGCCCATTGTTGCTGCGTCCAAGAAACATGTTCTCTTGCCCAGCATAAGCGGTTCCTTCGCTGTCGTCCGTTGAGGGGAACGCACACAACTGGTCTTCTTGCATACAGACCTGCATTGTGAAGACGATTTCGCACCGTAGTAGCGGAGATTCTTCTTCCTGATGCTTGAAAGTGGTCTACAACGAGCTGCGGCACAGTAGTGGTTCTTCTCCTTCGTGCCGAAAGAGCTAGAAAACGGTCTTCTGCAGGTGTTGTAGCTCGTGGTCGGCCTGGAACAGGTCTTCTGGACACAGAATCTTCGGATTGGTATTGATCCCAAAGTCGCTGAACAACACTACGAGACACATTGAGACGTCTAGCAGCATCAGCCTACGACAATCCCATTTCCATCCATCCAACTGCCCGCCACCTTAACGAATTGGGTAAACGACGTCTCTGAGACATTTTCTAAACTCTATTGACTATTGTCACCGAAACTGCCAACAACTGTTGAAAATCAACACAACTTACACACAAAAGTACGAAAGCTTGATATTTGCATATTTTTCTCTCACTCATAAATATACGTTCTTTTCTATAAAATAACAGTGGTAGCAATCGTTTTTGCATTAATGTTTTTAAAGTTCGTTATTATCATTCATGTAAACTATGCATTTTATTGTTACTGCCATTTTTTTTATGGTGAGCTTCGAAAAACATGTTGTACCTTAACTTTTTGAGGCCAGTGTATTTTGTTTTTATGTCTTGAATATTCATTCGTTTTGAAGAACTAATTACTATTTCCCTAGATTCTGTGAGTTGAAAAAATTTCCATTCTGATATAACACAAAATTTCTTTTTCTTTTTTTCTAAAATTTTAATGTTAGAGAACACACATATATACAGTAACTCCCATACAACACGAGTGAGTGACTATTAACGTCACTCTATTCAGCAAATCGAGGACTTTTATTGACGGACCTCGTAATTTTAAACCATGGTCAAGTGACAAGTATGACACTTGAACTGGCTCTCCAATTTCTACACAACACCAACGGGAGGACGTTTGAGCCTGGACATATTTAACGTGCATCGACTCCTTGTACACGACGGGCTTGCAAAACGGGAATTACGTTCCAAAAAATTGCAATGTGTACGTGAATTCGTGTTATTCGAAACCAAGAATTAACCCGAAATGGGGGCTGTAAAAAATGCTATTTTTCAATTGCTACTATTAGTTCACTCTCTCCCTATATATATATATTTATTTATTTATTTATATCTTGTTCAAATATTCAATCGTTAATAAAATACTTTTTGTTCATCCACTGAAGTTCAAATATATTTTTTAAGTATGTAGTGGATGACACGTGATTTTAAAAAAAATTATATTACTTGTTTTTTAATTAGGATAAATGCCTCTGTTAGAATTTTCTTCAGTAGTACATATATAAATTCATATTAATATATGCTACTTAAGAAAATTCTAACAAAGATATTATCTTGTCTTGAGGGGAGGAAGAGGAGGTCAGGTCCACAAAGTCCGTCAGTCTTGTATCGTACCCCAATACGTTACTTGTCCTATTCCTTTGATTTTACCGATTGCCGAGAACAAAAACAATAAAAGATAAATTATTGAATAAATAATTAGAATTAATTAATAAAATAAATTATTAATTACAAATAATTAAATTAGTAGTAGCTTACTTAAAATAGTAGTAGTAAAAGTGGAGACCCCCTCGATATCCCCAAACCCCCTTGTGTGTGCCAGTGTTCAAAATTCCTTTTGGATACACTAGGAATTCCAGAGATAAGACATTGAACTGATACAAAAAAAAAGTATTTGTGGCATTTTGAAAAAGGTATACACACACACACAGTAAAATTGTCAATAATATATATATAATTGCTAAATTATATTCTTTTAAATCATTTGTTTATATTTTTGCTTATCTTAAATTATTAAGTATTTTGGTTTGTTAGATCCACCGTTGGGATGAATGCACTTTTTAATTTTTAAATTAGTATTCACATTAAAATTAAAAGTTGTCAAAGCCTTTTGATACATTTGTGATAGATGACGTCAGTTTCCAAGAGGAAATGTTCTTCATTCTCAGTCGTTCTCGTAGCGGGTTATCTTAAAAACGTAAAAGATAGACACTATCTGCGAAATGGGATGGAGCAAAACGAGCTTCGGGTATAAATTACTAATTTGTAATAATTCAATATTTTTTGTTGATAGAGCTAGTTTTCATTTCTTTTTTTGCAACAAAAGGTATGAAGAACATTCCTGAAATATTTTCGGCGATATCAAATGGTTAAAAAAAGTCGTAATTTCTTTTAATAAAAAAAATCTGTGTTACTGTTATTATGGGTATGCATAGAAAATGCTTTTCTTACAGTTACAGTTACAGGTTTTGCGGGATGTGGTGCAACTCAAAGACAATTATCCCACGTAATTCTTTTTTTTTTAAAATATTTTGTTGTGGATTCGTTATGATATAGTTAAGCGTTGTATAAGATTGTAAAAAAAATAGGCATTTAAATAAATTTTTTAGAAGTAACGAAAACTTATGAAAAATATGATGTAACCTAGCAGCGAGAAACTCATACCTTGGAAATGGACCTTTTAATTTCGAACCATGGTCAAGTGACGAGGACGACATCTGAGCTGGCACCATAATCTCCAAATTTCCATACCATGCCAACGTTGAAAAACATATGCATTGATATTGAAAATTATCGGGCATTTCCTTAAAGAATGAAATCTATTCTGCCGGATTTTATTATATTCCCTTTTTTTGTCTTATTTTCAATATTTTGCTCTAAAGAATCCTCTTTTGTATTTTATGAACATATCCATGATACTAATTATATTGTGTTAGCAAAATTATGTACCGTAAAATCCTGTGTATAACGCATCCTTATACTTTTAAGCTGCTATTTTTATTTTTTAGGTAAATTCACCGCATAACGCTAAACCCCTTTTGTACGAAGAAATCTGAAGTGTGCGGGCGCATTGTTCTTGTGTTTTGAAGTCATTTATTACAGGTATTACTTAAAACTTTAGAAAAAAGCAGTGTACTTCTAGAACTTTAATTTAAGTTCCTAAGGAGAGAGAGAGAATGTCATTTCTTTTAAATAAGCAGTATTTTGATCTATGGAGAAGTCTAATTTTTTTTCTCATCATCTTTTTTTATTTTTAAAAGCTCTCATTTCCATACCCGGTGAACTCGTAAATTTCGATCTTATTTTTTTGTGTTTAAAGGGCGCGTTACGTGCCGGATTTTACGGTAATTCCTTCAAAAAAAAGTGTCCGTGATAGCCAAGTGGTTTATTTTCACGAACTCGTAGCCAGCGTTGTCGAGATCTAGGTCAGAGTTTAAGGCCATTGAAGATTCATCGTGTAGAGAGCCTGATGCCTGTTAAATATGCCGGGGATCAAAGCTCCCACGTTGACATGGTGTGGAAGCTGGGAGAGTGGCTTTCCAGCTCGCGTACCATCCTCGTTACTTGACCTGGGTTAGAAATTTCGAGGTCGGTGTCTAATAGCTATCATGTTGTTTTAGAGTTCTACGTTAACAAACCCTCATCAATTCATTTTTCAAAATATAATTATTTATACTTATTTAAATATTCAGAAAACGCGAGAGAGAGTCGTTCTGTGTTCCCTTAATCTTTTGGTGAGACTAGAAATGCAATCCATCAGTGTATCAATACAGCTATGTTTACTATGTTACAAAAAGGTCAGGGGCGTAGAGAGAGAGAGAGAGCTATCAGCCGTATCAATGATACGGCTGATCATTGATACGGTCAAGCGACATGGGCCCCACCATGTATAAGGAAAAATCATAAAATGTTATAAAGCCTCAAAAAGTGCTCCCCAAATAATTTCGATACAAGGCCCACTCAAGACTAGCTACAACTATGTAAAAGGTATATAATCAAAAATATTACTGATATAATGTATTTTTCACTTAAAGTAAAATCTAGTTATTAATGAAGTTGTTGTTGCAAATGCCACCTGATCGGCAAAGACCAGACTACGGCTCACGAAATTCATCATGGCAAAGGACTACATATACGCCTATCGTTAACCGTAGCTTTGTGCACTATCCCTGTGACAGTACGATTTGGCTCGTTTCCACTCCAGTTTTGAGGGAGAACACCTTGGGAAGGGATCAGGGGTCTCCCAACTATCTTCCCCTTCCACCAACCACACGAGAGGACTTGCGGCTCAACGGCTATTTAGAGTACCGCCATGCTGCAAAGGCACTATACATTTACAAACATCCATGCCTTCTCCGGATTCGAACACAGGATCTGCGGAACAGCTGTCAGCGTCGCTAACCACTCTACGATAACCACCATATGGCATGATATGCAGTATATGGTCTAATGAAGGAATGAATGTCACAAAGCAACACGGAGACTATTGGCGTCGGACCTCACGATATTGAACCACAGTCAAGTGAAGGGGACATCAGCTTAGCTGGCACTATCTTCAATCTACCACACCACGCAAAACGGTGGATACGGTTAGTGTGCCCATCCCCTCAACACGGTTGGTTTCAGTAGCACTAGGGTCGTGACCATGACCACTAGGCTACCACGGACACTCCATGATGTCACAAACTGAATCAATACAAGGGCTGCTTGCAATGAATCTTGTAATTTTGAACCAATGTCAAGTGAAGAGGATAATACTGGATTTGACATCCCACTTTCGGAACTCCCATATCATACCAACGTAAGGATTTTAGGTTTCGATAGATTCAACATACATCATCCCTTCTGTAAGGCAAGGTCTCTATGGTAACACAAAGAGTCGAACCCCCGATTCGACAGCACTAGCTACGAGTTTGCAACAATAACCACTACCGCAGTTACCCTTAACGAAAGTATATAAATATTACGAACTTTTACCTTTCAAATATTGAGCAACATTTGTTAGCAGAGTATATTTTTATTCTAAAGGCCGTATCACACGTACAAGTTTCAAGCAATTTTTCGTCTAATTCGTGCGATTTTTACTCAGTTGCTACAGCAACGGCTTTCGAACAACTTTTTGCTAGTGAGCTCAAAAAACTGTTCCAAATAAAAGTTGCTTCAAATTCTAGCCAATGGGGTTCTTCGGCGCCCCATGTCATAAACAAGATGGCGGCTTAAGTTTTGTCTAACACATCAGATATGCCATATAATATTTTAATGGAGTATAATATTTTAACGGCGTATAATGTTTTAAACAGGATGGTGCTCAATTTCTGTTTATGCCCATCAAAAAAAGCGCAAGCGAAATAAAAGAAATAATTTTGGATGTTCGTTTATCGAAGCAGAAACATCGGCGAGTAATTTTTCAAAATGAACATAGAGCGCAGCTAACGTCAGAGCATGTCGTTTTGTTTACGGCAGTCTTTACCCCTCAGATTAGGCCAAAAATTGGACGAAAAAGTTGCATGGAAAATGTATGTGCAAGACGGCCTTAAAAGAAGAGAACATGAATGTGACTCCGGTGGTCAAGGTATTGATTGATTAATTGAATATTAACGTCGCACTGTTCAGCTACACAAGGGCTTTTGGCGCCGGACCACGTAATTTTGAACCATGGTCAAATGAAGTGGACGACACCTGATCTGGCACCCTCCTCTCCTAACTACCACACCACACCATTTAGTGGTACTGGGCTCGAACTCGTGACAAGGCAAGCCACGATCCGATACCTATACCACTCGGCTACCGCGGTCATGGTGGTCAAGGTAATGGACTCGTAGTTGGCATGTCATGAGTTCAAGCCTAATACCACTGAAGACCCGCCATGCTGAGGGGACGATGCACGTTAAATATGTCCAAGCTCGAACGTCCTCCCGTTGGAGTAGTGTAGAAGATACGAAAGGAGGGTGCTTGCTCTGGTGGCGTCTTTGTCACTTGACCATGGTTCAGAGTTACGAGGTCCGTTACCAAAAGCCCTCGTGTAGCTGAGCTGGGCGACATTTTTACTCACTCCCTCAGGACATGAACTTCACGATTGGTTGAGAATGTGCTTGAATTGTACCAACCAATGCTTAGTGGTCCCGGTTATGCACTCGTGGCCGGCGTGATATGAGATCGTTCCCTGGTGTCACTAAAGACACACCATGTAGAGGAGCTAATGGGCGACAAATTTGTTGTGGCTTTAAGTTCTCCCATTGGGGTAATGTGGAAATTCAGAAAGGAGGAGGCAGCTCACGTATCGTCTTCGTCTCTCAACCGTGTTTCAAAATTTCGAGGTCAGTGGCTAGTGGACCTCGTGTTACTTTACAGTGTGACGTAAATTAAAATCAAAGGAATCTTTCATTTGATTTTAATTTACGTCACACGTAATTGTCAAATGAAGATTAAATGATCATTTACATAGATTATCAAGTGAAGTAATGGGAGCTGATGCACGTTACATACGAGCGTACAACTCGTATAACTGGACCTCAAACTCTTATGATGATTGATTGATTATTAACGTCACGCTTTTGACCAACACAATGACTTCGAAATTCTTACATAACGAGATATGAAGTTAGGTAAACAAATATCACACAACTCAAGAGATGTGTCTGCAACCTGAAAGAACATTCTAAATTACTAGGTGATCATTCTTAAGGTAAATAGTTTTAATTTATCAAGTGTTTTTAATGAGATTTTGAGCTAAATCTAATATTTCAAAATGATTCAAAAATTATCTAATATTTCAAAATGATTCAAAAATTGATGTTTTATTCAGTATGATACACAGATAATTTACGTGCAGTACATAAATGCTATTCAAGATTACTATTTCTGTAATTATTTGTGTATCTTCTTTCTCTTGATTAAATACGTAAAAAGATATTAACTATGTGTCGTTGCTGAAGAAATGAGCAACATTTGACGTCATGTGAAGATGAGGATTTTACTCATATTCGGCTCTCAGTTGGATATGAATGAATTATCGAGGAAGGTCATTCAATCCAATTTCTTAATCAAAAGCATTAATATGTTATTTATGAATGACCTTTTAATCCGTCTCTACTCTATAGGCTCTCAGAACATGTTCATAATTGTAAATAACCTTGATTTCCCCATAAAGTATCAAGCTATGAGTTTCTTAAAAAATTACTAATAAAATAAAAGAAGGTCGGGGATATTTTAAATTAATTATTTGAATGCGCTTTTATGTAAGTGTTATAATATTTTGGTGCTAATTTGATACCCGAGTGCTACGCGCCAAGTTGTTTATGTTCGC
Source organism: Trichonephila clavipes (assembly GCA_019973935.1). Taxonomy (NCBI): domain Eukaryota; kingdom Metazoa; phylum Arthropoda; class Arachnida; order Araneae; family Nephilidae; genus Trichonephila; species Trichonephila clavipes. The sequence goes on along the minus strand of BMAU01016028.1, from coordinate 148,668 downwards.
CAAGATGGGACAATATGGTTACCTTCATATTTTTATCGTGATAATGTGGTTGCCATGGGGATGACGTATATTATAATTAATATTAATAGGGTTTTTTTCGGGGTAACCTATTAATTTCAGACTATTTTAATTCGATTTATTTAAAAATTTAACCGTTTTTAATTCATTCATTCTTCAAGCTACTTCAATCTTCTGTAGTATTTTGTGCTATTTTCGAATATGAATGTTTCTAATATCATTGGCGAGTACCAGGATATTTTTTAATGAATATTGAGGGCTGTGCTTTCAATTACAGTTGCAAATGGCCCATTTCCACTTTATTTTACTTTTAATTAATGCATTTTTAAACGTTCCTTTTTCGATGAAATTCATTAAAAGAGCTCGCAGTTTGTGGAACATTGCAAGTTATCAGCAGTTAGTGATATACATTATTGATTAATTTTAATTCATATTATGTAATTATTTCACGTATAATATTGTTACATTATGTAATAGAATTATAAAATTATATAATACATATTAATATAATTATTTATAATTATTATTAAATTATATTGATGTTAATTATTGATCTGATATCGGTATTTTCAATCTATTCCTTTATTCTTTATTTGAAATATATTTCAATTCCTTAAAATTATTTTCCTGGCGATTTGTTATTGCTAGGCCACCATCTTGGATTCCATAACATTCGACAACAAGGGCTGCTTGGCGCGATTCTTTAATCGCTCCAAACAGCGCTTGGCGCGTAGTACTCTGATATCAAATTATTTCCATATTATTTTAATGAGTTGTAGCACTATAAAAGGCAAACACAAGGACTTTTAACGATGGACCTCGTAATTTGAACCACGGTCAAGTGCGAAGATGACAGTTGAGTCTGCATCCTTCTTCAAACTACCACACTACGCCAACAAGAGTACTTTTGAGCTTCGACACATTTAATGTGCATTATCCTTTCTACACGACCAGGGTGGCCGTGGTAGCCAAGTGGTATAGGTATCGGATCGTGGCTTGCCTTGTCACGAGTTCGAGCCCAGTACCACTAAAGACCCGCCGTGTAGGGCAGCGATGCACGTTAAATCTGTCGAGAGCTGAAACGTCCTCCCGTTGGTGTGGTAGTTAGGAGAGGGGGTGCCAGTTCAGGTATCGTCCGCGTCACTTGACCATGGTTCAAAATTACGTGGTCCGTCGCCAAAAGCCCTCGTGCAGCTGAACAGTGCGACGTTAATATTCAATCAATCGATCTACACGACCAGTCTTCAGCACCACTAAGTTATTGGCTCGACTATGTAGAATTAAAAAGTGCATTAAAGCTGTTAACGATAAACCTCCTAATTTTGAAATACTATAAAATGTCAAAAGCAAAACCTCAGTTGTCTCACTAATCCCACCTCTCGTGAGAATTGACTCAACATGTAACAGACTTCATAGGATAAATTATACAGGTTTTTTTTATTATTTTTTAAGAGAATTATTTAAACGAAATTTAGCAAAACAAAGAGGCTTAAGATGATTACGTTCGCAACCACGACTTTAAAAAATAACCTAAATGAATAATTTTTTTGATATTTAGTGCCAGTTGAATTAGAATGAACATATAAAATTATTTTAAGGACATTTTTACAAGAAAGAATTTGAAAAGATTTTGAAAAATTGTTTAAATGAATAATTTTTTGATATTTAGTGCCAGTTGAATTAGAATATACAAAATATATTTAAAATAATTGTACACATACAATTATTTTAAAGACATTATTATAAGGAAAAATATTTAAATGCAATTTTTTAGCAAAAAAAATGAAGACATTTTCAGTGCATTCTCCTTTTATGAAAAATGCTTCTATTTTGCTTTTTTTATAGCTATCGTTTCTATGTCTGGGTATATGTAATTTAAAAGCGGATTTATTCATATTTTATCACATCGGAATAGAGAAATTTTAACAATAAGCATCCATTATTATTTAAATTGGTCGTAACTTTGAAAATAGCTTGAATTGTTCAAAACTTTTAGTTTAACATCGATATAGAGGTCCTAGCAAAATATTTTTATTATAGATGCCTTTTTCATAAAAGGAAAATGTTTTTAAAATGTCATTCTTTCCTCATTTTTTTTCTCAAAAAGTAGCATTTAAATAATTTTTTCTGATAATCAAAACAATTTTATATGCATATTCTAATTCAACTGACACTAAATATAAAAAAAAATATTTATTTATACGCTTTTCAGAATCACGGTTCTGAACGTAGACCCGTCGCCTTATAATATTATTGAATAAAACCAAAAAGTACCTTTTTTGTCGGCAACATCTAACTAATCAAAAATTGTTTATATCTCTCCACTTTATAAGAGAAAATTTACATAATATAGAATCAATTAATAAACGTTTGCTAGAAAACTGGGCTATAACGCCAAATAGTTGGCTGATTCTAGATTACCTTCCAAAAAAAAAAACCCCACAAAAGATTTCAGCCTCTTGAATTCTCCGTTGTTCGCCAGCATGCAAAACGTGTAGGAAGCTATAATACAAAAAAATTATTCGCTACATCTATGAGCAGGTGTTAGTCTGCATGAAACAGGCCTATCATAGCTTAAGTGATTTCTCGTCTAAAATCCAGCAGGGTACTACCCACAACACATCATTACGAATACGTTAACCCGCGCAACCTCTACTAAAGACCTGTTATGATGACGTCACTCGAATAAGTCTTCTTTCCCTTTCACGGATACAAAAGCGCGTGCTCTCGGAACTGTATGATTTAGGGGGGCGTCCCTACTATGACGGATGACCAGGGATTTGGCAGTGTCCGCGTGATCAGTTACACACATCGTTTGGTCCATCCCCAGATATCGTGACGTCACATGGTTATTTATGAAGCACCCTCACCCCGATCACGCCCTGATAGGAGTTCTTTCGATAATTCCTCCCCCTCTTTTTTAACCTTTATTTCTTATTGTGCATAGTTGCCTATTAAGTTTGAATCAGAGCGGTAGTCGTCAGATAAATTAATCTTCGTTTTTTCTCTGGATGGCAATTATTCTGTTCAATGGCTAGACGCTAATAATTGTTCAGTTATTCGATGTTATGTGCCGTGTTCTCTTTTCTAGGGGTCACTTTCATGTTAGGAGCGAGTGTAGAAAAAATTTAAGATTAAAATTTAAAGTTTTTGTGGATTGAATGATGATTTATCAACCCCTTAAGTGCCGCTGTCGTGTATATACGTCTTGTTCATCCAGTACATTAACTGCCCCGGACTTATTAATACGTTTTTATGAAGTAAGAACTTTTCTTTGCGCTGCTATCAGTAAAATTATTCCGAAGGGTTTGCAATAAATTTGCCTTATGAGTGTTTGTAAAAGATTCACTTATTTTCAGAGAAAGATTTTCTTGTGTATTCCATTTCTCTCCCCCCCATACACTGCATAAACGCACCTGTGTGAAAAACAGTGGCACTGGTGAGTGAATCGCGTAACTTTCAACCGGCAGTTAAGGGGTTAACGTTATACTTTCAGGCAACGCGAAGGCTATTGACAACTTACCTCATAATTTTGATCATTGGTTAGTAGAGTTGAATTTGTGGCACCGAGCTTTCACGAGACATTCTGAGAATCACAAGATAAAAAAAATTTACTCGACACTACATAGACGAAATGGTTGATAGGAAATGAAGAGTCACATCCCTCAGGACGCCATCCGTACTCACTTTGGTTGCGACCGCGGAAGCCTAATGATTATGGTCACGAACTCGTGGTCGGAGTGTCACGAGTGCGAGTTCTGTTGCCAATGAAGACCCGCCATGTAGAGGGGGTGGCCGATGCACGTTCAATCTGTTGAGGCTTAATGTCCTCCTTTTTTTCTGGTGTGGTAGATAGAAGAGGGGAGTAAGGGACGTCTTAAGGAATGGGCCAACTGGGACCGGGCCCAGGGCCTCGGCCACAATGGGGGCCTCGTCTCGTTCTTGAATCAGCTTTAATAAGATCATAATTAGAATAAATTTAACGGTCAAATGTTATTTCGGGTTGTATTCTCTGAAAAACTTGGAACTTCGGACGATATTCCAACTTCTACATGTGATGACCGTTGTCCATATATAAACCTAGGCCTACAACCATACACCATCGTTACACATTCAATCAAAAGGCGGAAGTCAGTCGAGCCGGTTTGTGCAATTGTAAGTAATGCCCATTTATTTGTTTCGGGTTATTGTTTGTACCGGTATTTGACAACGTGTGTTATGTACCGTCTACTTTTAGGGTTCATAGGCGGGGCCTATGTGTAGGGGCCCAGGGTCTCAAGGAGTTTTAAGACGGCCCTCTGTAGGGGGTGTCAACTATGGTGCTCTCGTCACTCGACCGGGGTTCAAAGCTAAGAGGTCCATTACCAATATCCCTCGTATTGCTTTATAGTGGCGTAAATAAAATTCTCTCACACTGACTGTGATCTTCGACGTAATGCTTTGCAAATTGTAGTTCGCAAAGGTCCAACAACCCATTGAGATGATGCTGTCATTCTGTGTTATGAATATCATTCTAGTTAAACTTTACATATTGTTAATTATTGTTTCTCTCTATTTGCTGAGTTTCTCTATTTTCTGACGAGTCCTGCTTGGTACTGTATTTTTAGTGACATGTTGTGTATAAATAGACATCAACAATGAAATCGTTTTAAAAGTTATAGTTAAAAATTTTGTCTTTTATTTATTTTTCTGTATCAGAATATTAATCGATGTATTTTTTTAATGGGGCTTGATAATTTGAAGAAATTTATATTTTTGTTCCAATTTTCAGTTGTAGAAGGGAAAGAATTTGAAATACAAATCTGATTTTCTTTAATATCAAACACGAAATATTTTTACTGCCTTATATCTGAGTTAATGTGTTTTGCACATATATTTCTTAAAAATCTCATTTTATATTCTCTTCTCCAATTCAGCCACAGGGAAAAAACCTAAGTTTTCCATTCTTCACCAGACACGTAGAGATAAAAAGTGACAAATATCCGGATGCTATGTCTGGTTTTTGAGTTTAAAGTAATTTGAGATATAATGGTTATAAATATATATATGTGTGTATCACAAAATCAGATAAAACTTTTCACAACACAATATTTTTCTGTCTTGGGAAAAAAAACATACAATTGGAATATGCACAGAATTAAAACTTCCTTTAAAAATGTATGTGTTGTACGAAAATATTAGCAATATCATGTATGAATGTAATATTTTTCTTGTAGACGACTGATAAATTTTTATAATACATAATTAATTTTTTTTTACATTAGGTAGGTTAGAACTAAAAATAAGGCATACGTTTCATAATCTTCATTATGTAAAATCAAAATAATAAATTAACATATCACTACATGCCTTATCTAAAAAGTTCATATATGATAACGTTAATGAATTTTTTTGCGAAACAAGAAAGAGATCTAAAACAAAAAATGAATTTCTTTTCAGACTATGTTTGATTTGACTGAAAAGTACAATCATTATTTTGGAAAGTGTTTTTTCCCCTTCTTAATTTTATTTTCGTATTAGTCTTCCTTAATATAAACAAGTGTCAAAATATTATAATTTTAAGTAGAAATGCAATTTCTTCATAAAATGCATTTGCCTAAATCATTTGAATTTCGTAAGTTTCATTTTATTATGTGAAGCTTTATTTCTCTCTCTTTTTCAATGAAATCAGTGATTAAACATTGAATTGGCAATACTAAGTAGGGCGTGATACCTAGAAATTAAATGTTTCAGGTCATGTTAGAATTTTGAAGCCCAATCAGAGTTAGGGTCCTCAATATGAATGATTATTGAAAGCATTACATAATTGAAAAGCTTCTTGACATTCAGACAGAAAATGTATTGTACTAAATTATTTGCGGCTAAATTACGGAATCGACCACCGGTTTAGAGCGCGATTTATTTTTTGCACTCTTCTCGAGATTGATAAGCTCGCCAAGTTTGGTAACCGAGCCAATTTCTAAGCGGTACATTTTCGCGCATGCCCAGTACGTTTTTCTGATTTGAATAGTTTTGAAAAATTCGGTTCTGTAGTTTTTATTTATTTATTTTATTTTATTTTCTGTAATTTTATTTTTTTATTTATTACTTATTGTTATTATATTATTTTATTATTATTATTCTGGTATATAAAATTAATTTTTTATTGATTATTATTTATGCAGACGATTTTAATTCGATTTCTCCTCAAACTTAAACATTTACATAGTTTTAGTAAACATTTTGTTTTCGTTTGTTGTTAGCTCGCATTTTTGCACCTACTTTTTGGTGGAACATTTTGTGGAATATATCACAGCTCACACGCGCACCCGTTTTTTGGTTCCGTTCTTCCGGTGTTCATACATTTTTTCAAGGTAAATTTATTTTTCTTTAAATAAATTTTACAGATACTCACAATTGTCATCAATGTTATTAGTATTGTTGCAAATGTGAATATGTTGAAACATGTAGAGTATTCTGAAAATTTTTTGCTATGTTGCCTGCGTTAGGAAATAAAGTTGTGTTAAAATGGTTATATAAAGACTGAATCTTCGTATGCATGTTTGAGCAGTGCAAAAGCATAAAATTGAGAGAAAGGAAGGGTTAAAAAGTGGTAAATGGTGTTTTTAAAAATAGTGTTTTAATTTTTCAGTTCTATTTACTTATAATTAATTAACTATAATTTTTTAATTGATCTTTCTCCGGGCGATTTTAAGTTTTAAAAAATACTTTAATTTTGCAACGATTTTCAGCTTTAAAGATTTTTCAAATACCTTTTTGTGATTATTTCATTTTTCCGCCATCTTGAATTTCGCGCTCTTGCATTACGTCTTCTAGAGGGTTTGCTACTCCGAAGATCAACACGCGAACGCTCGCCAAGCTGGCAATTTTTTTAAATCGCGCCAACCCCCCAGTGGCCTCTTCTCTACTTGCAACGCAATTTTTCTCTAGATTTTATTTACTCTGGTATACACAAGTGAATCTAGAAATTCGAAAAATTCAAAGCCATGCACTGCGGTATTGTTCAAATTATTTCTTTCCAGAATTTTTGTAAAAAAAAAAGGAAAGATACTTTTTACAGTATTAATCTCTTCCGGTAATTTTTTTAAAAAGAATATGCAAAAGAAAAGAAAAAAAATAATAAAGTTTCGAAAAACTGATAAACTTTTAAAAAAACCCTTCTCAAATTTTTCTTATTTTAATTATAAATAAATTTGAATTTTTCAGAACTAGTTGCTTTTTTAAATAGAACCAAATTTTAAATTTTCAGGAAATTCAATTTAAAAAAACATTATTAACTACAATCTACTTTAAACGAATTTGTGCGTCTAAACAACCCTCCCATATTACCTTAATTCAAATTCTATGTATTCCTATCCCTATACACTTTCTACTTAAAGACTTAATATAACTATTTATGATTACATTCGTCGCACAGCTTTTATACTGTAATATAATGTATTTTTCTGATTTTATGAAAATAAACTCCACAAATAACTGCCTTTAATCTCGATACAGGCCCACCTAAATTAAGAAATATTTCCTGTTGTAGAAAGCGAGGGAATGCATTGAAATTTTATCCCCTGTATTCAAAAGAAATAAAAAAAAATTCTAAAATTAAATGCTTTTAAAATACTGGTAAATCTAATATTTAAAGACGAAAAGAAACGTTTTGTAAAGTATAATAATCAGTAAAAGAAGTACCTTTTTGTAACTAAATTTTTAAATTGATTATTTAAAATGTTTGGTTTCCTTTTAAGAGTTTGCAAATAAGAAATATTTCAGCCTCATTAATACGTCATTGATTTCTTGGAATGTAAAAAAAGTATATTAAGAAAAATAATAAACGTTTAAAATTTTAACAAGATTCAATCGTGTTTTAAAACTTTCCAAGAGTGTTAAATAAGGCAAAAAAGAATCTCTATAGCGAAAGTGTATGTTTTATTACTTAAAAAATGAGATTTCTTTAAAATATAATCAGACATTTTACTGTAAAAATAAACACTGACATCAAGCGAAACGTAAATACACAATAAAACAGTTTCTCTCGCATTAATTTTTATTCGAATGCCTTTTTTATTTTTGAAAATCCATTCTTTCCCCCATTTTACATGTATGTATTTAATCTATATTTTTACTCTTGTTAATTTTCGCCGTTTTCAGCTTTTTGCTTTCTTTTATAGGCAGCTCAATTTTGAAATTCTACCCGAAATAAATTTGCCATGGATTTAATTTACACGCCTATTCTTATTCTTGCTGTAGAAAAGGCGGGAAAAAAAGAATATATTATCAGATATTTCATGAATCCTTTCGAATCAATAAAGAATTTCTTTCAGAACTTTTTTTTAATATTAGTTCATTTAATTTTTAAAGATGAATGACAAATTATAGATAACGTTTCATCTTTAAGGAACGACATTTGAATGCAAAAATACATTTTGTAATATACGCCTTTCTTCTGTATTTCGCCTTTCAACAGACGATCAAAACAAAACAAAAAACGAATATGGTCTTTGACAGGCGATTTCTGAGCGATGACCCACTTCAAACGTTCCTCTTATCAACGAATTTAAATAAACACTCTAAACAGTCCTCGTTCATCGAAGAAATATTCGAGGCAGAAAAAAACAAACAGACGTTAGCGAAACCCGATACCAGTTCGCGGTCGCAAAAAAAAATGAAAATATCAGGATGAAGAATCCGCCATAAATCACTGAACAATACCAAGTAGTTGAGAGGGTCTAGATAGGGTGGAGGGGGAGGGAATGGAAAATTGTTATGTGCACTGCTCTTCAATACTTGCCGGAAACTGTTAGATGATGCATAGGAGTAGGCCAAGATAAAAGCCCCCTTCCTGCCTATCTTTGGCTTGGAGAATATCTCCCCTTCACAAAAGCCACGTAATTTTACAAACTTCGGATAGAAATCACTAAGTAAAGGAGGAGGAGCAGGAAACGTGCGGTGTGTGGTATGAAATACATCGAACGCAAAAAGGACCAAAATACTGAAAATAACAAATCCTAAATCATCAAGATACAATTCCCTATTCTTCCTTTATTTCAAGCATGGAACAATGTTATAGCTTTTAAAGGCCACATTCACGTTACTTGTGAATTATAATAAAGCCACATTCAAGAACTTAATAACATTTTTTTTTTTTTAAAAAAAAGTTGTGTTATTTTGTGAAGTTCTACAGCAGGGGTCGGCCACCTTTTAGCTGTTGCATGCCAAACCAATCTAATATTATGATTCAGCGTGACACACAGGACATATTTGAAATAATTCTATTCCCGCAATAATGCATGCAGAGATAGAGAATACATGCCAATAATATAGATTTACAGTTTTACTATGAATTAATTTTGCATCATTTAAAAATATATCTTGTCAAAAAAAATAATAAATGGCATAAAATATAAGTATTTCTTCAACAAAATTTTTTTTAAAAAAATGTAAATTGTACACGTGTATTTTTAAACATATTCACACACATTTAAGTAAGAAAAAGACAACATACAATATTAGTATTTCCCTTTATTATAATAAAATAAAAAGATAAATAGAAAATTTTAATGCGAACCTAGTGCTTGCACCGCTCTTTTTTCTTATCGCAAAATCAGGGTATAATAAATGATTTTCAATTGGACACGATTTTTTGCATCTAGTTGTTAAATAATTTCCTTGCGGACTCAAAATATTTTTCATACGAGGACAGATTTTTTGCTTAGATATGTAGAACCAAAAGTGGAAAGCAAAGTACATGTAATTTTCTCTCTGACAACAATTAAATCTCTCCAGCAATGACATTCAATAATTTACGAAATGGCTGTAAATTTATATTTAGAGTTGTCTTCCAAATTTTTTCGTAATATCGTAAATGTCCATAATTCAGAAGCTGTTTATCAAATAAGGTTCATTACAAATTTATCAATTTTCATGCACTCAAAAATTGACAAATTTGTAAAATAGTGCAGAGTGCCACTCAGAATCGTACCACGTGTCACGTGTGGCACGCTTGCCATAGGTTGACGACCCTTGTTCAACAGATTGCTTAAAAACTCAACGCTTACAAGCTTTTGAAGTGCTATTGTAGTACAAGTGACGAAATTCAATAATAATTATATATATAGGCTATCTATAACATTATGAATATATAATAGGTACATAAGAAAGTGTTAAAATATGTGTAACATTTGAAAAAAAAAATGATTAGTTGAAATGCATAAATATTTAATACTAATTTAACGGCGAATTAAAACTTAACAAAGGCATATTAAAGGTTGAAATGGAATTATTTTTCTTTCTGTTAAATTAAAATTCCTTCAAGAAACTTCTTTGAAACTCAAAAAAACCAGATACTCCTAAAAACCTTGTGAACATATCCGTCATAATACGTCCCATAAAAATCGGTAAAATTTATAAGGCCCCAAGTTTAAGTATATTTGTTTTTCCCCATCATTCGAAAAAGATACGTATTATACCATTGACAAACTTCACCATCGTTATTTTTTTTTCTGTTTGACAATGTGTGGGAACAGTTTTCCTTTATTGGCTAAATATTGTGACATTTGACGACGTCTTTGGTTGGAAGAAATTGGGTGATAGTGTAATACGTAAGCACCAAAATTTTAAAAATAACATGCATTTTTTTCCTAGAATTTAATCAATTTCTTTACAGATTTTAAGCAAAATAAAAAAAAAGATGTATGTACGTATTTTATTCTAAAGAAATTACCATCAAGAGAGACCGATACCTATTTTTTCAATTCCTACTATTAGCTCACACTCTATATCTTGGTGGAATTTTCAATCGTTAACAAAATACATTTTAAGGCGCTCAATTCAGCTGAAATTTTTACATACATGATTATTGTGGATGGCAATACAGTAATTTAATTATAATTTATAAAAATTAATTTAATAAAACTAATTGTTCAAAGAATTACAAATAAAGCCATGTTGGCATCATTTTTGGCGGCTTGTGTCAAAACTTGAAAAGGTTTTTTTTTTTTCACATTTTAAAGCGCTCATTTGAGCTGAAATTTTCTTTACGCTATTGTTTTGGGTAAAAATATGATAATTTAATTATAATTAATTAAAATTGACTGAAACTAATTATTCAAAGAATTACAGATACAATCCCGTTGGTTTCATTTTTAGCGACTTGGGTCAAAACTTTAAAAGATTTTTTTTCTCCCGTTTTTAAAGCATTCAATTGAACTGAAAGTTTACATACATGATTGTTTTGGATGACAATATGATACTTTAATGATAATTTAAAAAAATTAATTACCACTCAATGCTGTGATTCTGTCATATGTATATACATATTTATATTAATTGTATTTAATAAAAAGTAGTAAAAATAAAAATTTTCTTTGTTTATCTAAGTAGGAATTGACTTAATTTATATATATATATATATATATATATATATTGTTTCATCTAAAATCAACAGAGAACTCATGCAAACGTAATGAAAATAAATTATTCCAAAAAAATCCAATTTCACATTAAATTTTAAAAGATGAATTAGTATTTTCGTAAAAACTAAATCCTTTTTACAAACTTTGAATAGGAATAATTTAAAAAGCGGCAATAAGTACTACGTAGTGTGAATCCTTATATGTTAGAAACTGGAAGAAAATTGAGGCTTGTAAATCACTGGAAAGTCAGAGGCCTCTATGATCTGATATTGATTTGTTTAGATCGTCGCAAAGACTAATCGGGGACTAGACGATATGTTATCTGATAAACTTTGATAAGCATGAATAATTGATTATTTTCGAAGTTGTAATGGGTTATTTAAATATATATCTGGGTATTTGAACTTTAATTTCAGTAGTTGTTTTCTGATTTGCAGCAGCATCATTTAAAGTATAGAAATCTCAATTTACCATGGTAGACATTACATTCTAATTTCTAATGTTCTTCATGAAAAATTTAAATCTCAATTTACCATGGTAGACATTACATTCTAATTTCTAATGTTCTTCATGAAAAATTTAAATCTCAATTTACCATGGTAGACATTACATTCTAATTTCTAATGTTCTTCATGAAAAATTTAAGTTTTATTGCTATTTCGCTCTTTGATTTCGTTTTTAAAGATTTTTTTATTTCAATCTAAGCATTTGATTTTTAATTATCTGGATTTGAAATCAAATCTACGTATTTTATTTTTTACCCTATATTTTCATAATTTTTAAGTGATTTCGTTAAGTACTTGTAAAATATTTAGGCATCATAAATTAAAGAAATGAATTTATTTCCGTTAATACCCGAGAAACTTTAATAACAAATAAATTTTTAATTAGGTTGTAAAATATATCCATTAATAACTTTATTAAAGATCTGAAATCAGGAAAGAAAAATAAATTTTTTTAATAAAAATATGAAATAAATTAAAATTGTTAACATACGACAATTTATATTCTAATTCTGGTTGACGGCTTTTTTTTCACTTGTGAAACAGTAATACGAAAAATTCTTAAGCTTTAGTAAAAAAAAAACAGTTGCATACTGGAAAATCTTTAAGGAAGTAACTTTTTTAATTGTGTCTATATAAAATAAATAGTATATAAAGAGCTATTTTTACATAATATTTACCAAGAAAAGAGTCATTTTCCTGTAAAATAATCATGCAATGTTCAATTATTTCAACAAAATATTTTAAGTCATGAATTTGATATTTTTTTTTACATACTCTACGTTATTACTAAAGAATTATAAATTTTATTAAGTATTAAAATGTAAAAAAAAAAACCCTTCAAAATCTATGACTATGAAATTGCTTAAATTATTAACCTTACATTACAATATGAATAGAAAACTCTAGGCTGGATGAAAAAAACTAATTTCATAATACTCTTTCATATATACTGAAACAAAACTATTCAATCCCATTTCGTGAAGTGATTTATAATTATTTTCAATGTTTATTCAAATGTTCAAGTGGACAGAACAAAACCGATTGAAAGTTTATTGACGGTCAATCCAAAAATAAAATCGGCACAAAGTTCAAAGATAATGGGGCAAACTGAAGTCATAAGTTTATAAATGTAATGAAAAGACACTACAGAAATTTATATTATTTTTCACTGAATTCGTTTCCGTTCAAGTTATCTTTATCTTCATTTCACTCATTCTAAGCCTTTATGAATTTTAAATCCAGACTACAAGCTCTGTATTCATTAGATGAAGTGTAAAAGATGATAGTACTTCTATTATCAGTCAGAAAGACATGCATAAGCCGCCTTACAGATTTTTTTTTCTTCATTCCTCATGGCTAGAAAGTGATAAAGATTATTCTCGAAGTGTTTTATAAAGCTTTATTTCTTTCGGAAGAAAGAAACATGTCGGTATATTAAAAAGATTTATTGAATCCAAAATAAGATTATTTTGTAAGCAAGTTTTGTATACTTCTTTCTTAAAGTGTTTTGTACTATTAATGAATATTAACTTGGTCAGTCTTTGAATTAAAATAAATGCAGCAATTCTTTTACAGTCACTTTGAAGTCCCATAATGTATACAGTAGAATGAGATAATAATTTTATTCAGTCTTTTGTGTTAATCACTTAAATGTACCTTGAAGAAATATTTATAATATACATTTTCATAAGGTTTGGAATTTTTAATAACATATATACACTCAGGAGCATTGAAAATAGCGACCCAAGAAGAAAGCATCCGATTGAAATGAAATTTAATACACATAATGACACAGATGAGAGATTCACTTCATCTCAAAAACAAGACAATTAAACGAATACAGGGTGTGCAATGACAAAAATACTGGGCAACTTCAATAGCGCGTTGGACCACCTCCAGCTGCAATACATGCCGCCACACGGTCCTGCATTGAGTTGATTAGACACCTTATGTTGTTCGGAGGCAGATGGGCCCGCAAATCTTGAACAGCCAACTCTAAATCATGTACAGAGTGACACGGTGGCATCTGCCGTTTTAGCTGATCTCACACGTGCTCTACAGGGGACAAATCGGGGGAGCGGGCCGACCATGGAAGAGTCTGAAAATGACGTAGGAAGTCTTGAGCAACTCTTGCTGTATGCGGATGAGCATTATCTTGCTGGAAAATTGCCCCTGGGAGACCATTTAGGAAAGGTCCTACATGGGGTCGAAGAATATCATCAACGTAACGTTGGCCCGTTAAGGTTCCACGCATCGCAATTAAAGTGGACCGGCTATCATAGGCTATGGCCCCCCAGACCATTACACAAGAAGTGAATGTGAATACTGTGACGTAGAACAGTGTGGGGAATTGTACCGCTCACCAAGGCGCCTCCACACCCATACACGATTATCATCTGTCCCCAAAACAAACAGGGATTCATCACTAAACACAACCTTTTGCCAATCTGGGAAATTCCACATTGATCTGGCTTGGCATCACTGTAGACGTAGTTGCTGATGTTTCTGTGTTAAAGGGAGTGCACGGAAAGGGAGCTTGGATTTAAGATTTGCTTCTGCAAGATGTCTGGAAATTGTTTGTGGAACAATTGCTACGCCTACCTCTGCTCCTATCGTTGAACGAGTCACTGTGGGATCCACAAGTGCTTGCCGCACGATCCTTCGATCATCTCTCCTCGTGGTCTTCCTGGTCGCTCCAGACCCGGTTTTCCACGCGTGGGTACCTTCTCCTGTCCACTGCTCCCAACAATTTCTAACGACACACTCCGAACGATCCACCTGGACAGCAACACGGTGCGTCGACCAGCCTGCAGTTTTCATTCCGATGATCAGGCCTCTCTCAAACTCGCTTAACTGTGAGAAATGTCTTCTAGCACGTTTACCTGGTATGTTTCGCTTACCAAAGTCTTCCTACAAATGGCGGGTAATCGTCACGTTTATGAATCTTCGAATTTGCGCTGGCTTATACAGCACCCTCTTCCTGATTGTAGCGCCACCTCGGCGTGTATGAGCATGCGTATTGGCACAAAACTTGGATCATTTGCATATCACATTACGCTGTACTTATTTGCAAAGTTTCGCGATTATACTTAGCTTCCTTCTTGGGTCGCTATTTTCAATGTTCCTGAGTGATATATAATGTGTGTGTGTGTGTGAAAGACACTTTAAATATAAAAAACACTTTTAATTCTGTAACCACAAAAAATTATACTTATTTTAACAAATATCTAAGCGTTTCATAGAAGTGATTTATATTTTTCAAATTTTTCTAACCCATGTTAAGCCTATTTAAATAAACATTTTTAATTCAAATGATATTTACAGTGACGTAACGGAGAATATTAGGCTCTCCTGCAAGGTCAGGTATTGTCTTTAATATTTTATAAATTGGTTAAATACTTGCTTGTTAAGATTTGGGACAACAGAACCCTGCCTCCCCCCCCCGAGATGCGGGGGTGTACGTTACGCCACTGGACTTAAAAATAATTCTTTTCTTACTCTTTATTTCTTATTTTTTCTGTGTGACATTAAAACTAATAGTCATCTGATATTTTATTTATACGCATTTTGATTATATTTTTTATTTCCCTTTTATATGTATAATTAAAATAAGGTTAAATTTTTTAGCAAAAATTTCTGTCTTGAAATACATTTAATGAAAGCTTTCAGTGTTAGTATTCATGCAAAATAATAATTATATTATTATGTATGAATATTTCTATGATATATTTCTGAATGTAAGTCGATCCATATATAAGCCGAATGTGTGTTTTCCTTTAAAAAATTTACTCAAAATTCGAAATCTGTACATAAACCGCACTGAGAAAAAAGTTCCTATAATTATCAAGCATGTCGCCAAGTTTGTAAAACGGTTGAAATATTTTCGATTAAAATTGCTGTAAAGTTAAATACTAACGGCGATAATTTTACTTCTGATAACCCTATCTGCACAGCTGATTCCTTTTTTATCCTGCGCAATATTTGTACCAGCCAGATAGAGTTTCTGCTACATTTTTTTTCTACTTGGAAAATTAGTGGGAAGTGAAATTCTTGTACGGAAGGTGATCGTCGATTTATGTTTCATGCCCGGGAGGAAAAACTTCCTGTGTGATGATCATATGCATTCAGTTGAAATGAATTAATGCAAATCTTATGAACCATTCGGGAATCTATGCTTCTGTTACTGACTTTGAAGGATTTATGTGACATTTTCCTTTCTGTTTGAAAATACAGTTCCATTAAAAACACCTAAAAAGTTAACAGATTAAAGCCCCTTCCGCATGGCTAACGGAAAATGTTATACGAACCATTTTCCACGAATTGTTTCTTCGTGATAAATCCGTTCATAAGCTGACCTCCTTACCAAGGACGTAGCTACCACCGTATCAATGATACGGGGCCTCCAAGCTACAGGGACCCCCAAAATGCTTAAGCAAAAAAAACCTTAGTGTTAAGGGGCCCAAAAAAGAGGTCCCAAGGAATTTTGATACAAGGCCCACTTAAGGCTAGCTACGCTAGTGCTCCTTACTTTCATTTTAAAGAAGTTTCAAAAATTATAAGCTTATACACGAAAGTAAACCGGAATTATTTCAATATTACTCAAAGAGACATTTTAATAGTATGTCTTTCCCATAAAAAATTTTTAAATGAATCAGATGTTCATATTTCTTGTTACGATTAGATAAAATGTTTTAAAATAGTAATCATAATATATCCTTACAAAAAAAATCCCCACTTAATTGAAGGCAAATGCTTGTCATGGCCAGTGCTGCCCAACCCCTGTACCGCGGACCGGTACTGGTACGTGGATAAAATAGTACCCTTCCGTGCAAGAGTAACATTAAATTTCCATTTTATTTACTGTGGTGTATTCCTCTCGGGTTTGTATGACTTTATTTTTTATTAAAATCACTTTATATTCCATAATAAATTACATTATATTCCATTTTTGTAGTAGCTGTATTTTATTCTGAAGGTATATTTAAATGCATTTATAAGTCAAAACTACTAAATTAAAACAATATAAAATATAAACTAATGCCCCCTCCCCCTCTTTCAACCGGCTGTGGTAAATTTATCAAATGTTGACCGGTCAGCGGTGATAAAAAGGTTGGGCACTAATTTAAGTTGCTTCGTTATTATTTATTATAACTTTTTTTTAAAAAAAAAAAACTTTTTTCAGCTTCAGGAGATACATTTTCTTTTTTATTTGCTTCAAATTGTTTAGTAAAATAGAAGTAATATTCATTCCGGCTGCCTCCAAAACAAGTTTTCGTGGATATCTGTACGGATCTGTGATAGGGCTCCAAAAACAATAATCATCGATTTCTAATTGTATTTCCTGAGGGGAAGAACGTAATGGCGAAAGTATCGAAAATTTTCGCTTGCTTCAAGGAGAGGAACTTGATCCTAAACGAGCTTCGCCATTAATATTCAATGACAGTCTGTGCTTTGGAACAATAGGATCACCATCAGACACTCATGCGTACATCAAGAAGTCAAGAAAGGAAAACAAAATGCCTAACGGTTAAGCGATTAATGAATGGCTTTTGATCAAAGATAAGCTTTGCAATTAAACCAGCTATGCCTCCGGCTTAGAGCAGTCAAGATTCTTCAGGCGTTAAAGTATTGCTGAGAGGATGACCTTAACTTTGATTCTGAAACTGGCGGCAGATACTCGCCTTGATTAGTAATTTATACACAAATCATGAATCTGTGTTCGTATTTTTAAGGTGACATTGGGTTAGTTTTGTAGGCTAAAAGAACGATAAACTTATTGGTATTTTGTGAGTAAACACACACATAGTTTAATGATTCATTCGTAATTTAATCATAAATTCATAAATACTATGTATTTCCCTATAAAATGAGGGAAGACAATTTGGGGGAACATTTTTTAAAGCAAAAAGTAAAGAGTTGGTTTTTATATGGATCTGCTAAATATCGATAAAAACGTAATTTCAAAAAGTGGATTTTTCAACTTTTTCCATTATACATATGCAAGCCATTTTAATCCTTTAACTTTTTGGATGCCTTAGATGGAACTTATATTTGAAAAAAAAATCTCACTGTAAAATCCGGTGCATAACGCGCAACCGCCGTATAACACGCACCTATACTTTCAAGCTGCAATTTTTAGGTATATCCGCCGTATAACTCGCACCCCTTTTTTACGAAGAAACCTGAAATGTATATGCGTAATATTCTTATCTTTTGATGTCATTATTCGAGATACTAATCCAAGCTTAAGAAAAGATAGTATACTTCAAGAACTAAAAATCTTTAAGTTAATAAGGAATGTCATTTCTTAAGGTATCCGAAAACACATTGGGAGTACTTTTTGACAAAATGGCATATTTAAATATTATAAATGACTTTTCAGGACTCAATGTCAACAAATACTAATGTTTAACTAACAATATTTACAATAAATTGCCTAAATTGTACAAAAAAATCACAATTCTAAGTGAAATTTTAGCAATATTTTTTTGAAAAACTTCAAAGCAATTAAAGAAAAAAGTAATAGACTTATATTAGTAAAAGTATTATTAGAAAAATTAATTGCATTTATCTAGAAAATGTACTAAAATTTTAATATTTTATTGAAATTAGAAAATTTTACAGCTGATTGAGTAAACATTATAAAAAATTTGACATTCTTAATGAAGCCATTATTTAAAGAACAAGCCGTAGCTCAAAAAATATTCATACAATAAAAAATAGCTTAGAACATTCTCTAGAAAATAACATGAATATCAGGCTCAAAAAGTTTTATCGAAATACATTTGTAACATTTTGAATTATCCAACTCGCCATGATAGATTTTAAGCAAATTAAATGTGCCCAATTCTGGTAGACCAAATCCCACTTCCAGTTTTTCTAACTTTATAAAATTGATTGTAACTTGGCCTCTCTAAGAAGCGTAGAAGCAAAACAAAGTATGTTTTGTAAAGCCAAAAGACATCTCTGTTCAATAAAGTAAAAAGCAAAAATATCTGTCTTGATCGAATTTGGTCATTTTCAACGTGTTCGGATATCTTAAATAAACATTATTTCGATATATTTAGAAGTCTAATTTTTTTCTATGCTCATCTTTTTTTTTTAAAAAAAATTTTAATGCTAAAATTTTTATACCCGGCGTATAACGCACACCCGTAAATTTCGATCTTATTTATGTATTAAAAGTACGCGTTATACGCCGGATTTTACGGTAAATCCTTGAAAGTCAGTATCAGAATCCAAGTTTCCGAATAGTTCCTAAAATTTACATTCATTGGAATTTCCAAATTTATATTTTGAAATTAGCCGTATACGTGAATACGGCTAAATGTTCTTTTCTTGCAAATGACTTGTACACCTTATCTTAAAATTTTAATATGAGTACTAGAACTGTGTATTTCTCGATAACATTTTAAGAGAATCTTCATCGCAAAATTTAATTGCAGATAATAATGTTCGAAGTAAAAGAAATATGTAGATAATGAACATTTGAAAAATATTATCATTGAGGACTATTGCAAGAATAGTTTCATCTAAAGATGAAAATAATTTTGAACAATTTTGGAAATGGTGCAAGACCATTTTTAGATTGTAATAATAGATTACCAAAAACAAAATGTAGAACACCATTCATTACTTTTTCAAAGAAAATGAAGGAATTTGAATTAAAATACAAGTTTATTTTAAGCTTTTATACGAGTTTCTTTGATTTATGAAAAGTTATTAAACACTTATTTTCTTAAATTTTAATACAACTAATTTTCGTTAGTTCCTTCAAGCTTTTTAATACAATTTTGGATTATTTTTAACCCACAGTTTTGACACATGCACAAATTAAGAAAATTACAGAACATATCCCTAATTCATGAAGATAGGCGAAATCTTTGTGTGTGTGTACGAACTTCTAAATGCGTTTTTCTGTAGACACTTAAAACACTTTTACAGTACATAAACATAAAATTTTACATAACGTATTTGAGAAATTTGTATCTTAAGATAATCTGATTACAAATAATAGATTAATTTAGGAATATTAATAAGCTCATTGCAATGATTTCGCAATGAGCTTGTTTTCTAAAGTAATTAAACATAATATCAAATTCAATTTTCAAAAAAAAATTATGCATAGTTTCAGCAATATGCAATCCCATCCATCAAATTATGATAAAATTTACAAAAAAAAAACTAAATTTAAAATACTTGAGTAAAAATAAAGAATCTTTCTGGTTATATTTGTAAATTATTTTCAATAATCTTCGAAGTTTACGTTTGAGTACAGTTGACCTGATATACACTCCAGGTCTGAAAAGCTTACATCAGAACCTGATAAAGATAATTGTGAAAGGTCAAAGTGGATATATATATGTTTACAGTATTTAAATAATTAAGAAACGAAAACAGGAAAGAAGGCTGAAATATTTTTCAGACTAATTTGAAGAGATGACGGATGAAGGTTATGGAGATAGGTGACATGGGAGTTAAACTTGTTTAAAATAATGATTCGATATATTTATCTAATTTAGTTATTTGTTTCTTATTTTTACTTGGATTTCACATACATTAACTGCACAAGTTTGTATATTTCTTTTTTTCCCAAAAATAATATAAATTAAATTGGTCTCGTTGATGCTTTTATCATAGGGATAACAACATATGCAATAACATTGACACAAAGCATGAACTGATTTATTTTATTTTTTTTTATTACTGAAAAAACAGGAAATATCAATTTAGCTTCCATTAGGATAATTAATATAAGTTGTTAAAAGCAATCGTTTAGATAATTAATTTGGCTGTTTTTTGCAGTATGTTTAATTTATTTCACGGTAGTATATATAATTATGTTCGATATACATTCAAATAGTTTCCATGTATCGAATATTGATGAAAAAAGAATAAATTTTCAAAAACACACACATATATATATATATATATATATATATATATATATATATATATATATATATATATATATATATAATTATTTGTCATTGTTGAGCGAAACCAGGAAACAAACTGCTGTACATTTTATTCATTAAACTGAAAAAAGTTACTGCAGGTATTTTTAGTGATTTACTAATTTTAATACTTAAGCTGAATTTATATTTTAATAACTATTATAACTGTGTGTGTGTGTGTGACAGTAAAATGTTTGTGGATAATTCAAAAATATTTAAAAATGTACACACTTAAATTTGTGTTAGATTTTTCGCTTGTTTTCATAGAATTTACGAAAATAATATAGACCTATTTATATACGAATCTAAACCGTGCTTTTTTTTAAAGTATTAATGTTACTGAAAAGTGGATGTCGCTTAGAATTGAAGGCAAAAAAAGTTCTATAGAAGGGGAAATTGAACTGGATACTGACAGTTGAGCAATTGTAGGTTTAAGTATGTGTTTCAAAGTTTTAAATACTTTTAATAATTAATTATTCACTTCTTATTAGCCCACATTATAATTTCATAAATATCAAATATCGAGATAAACCGTTTTATACTATTTATTTTTTCACAAAAACGTGTTGAGGATTTGTGGTACTACTTAGATTTGTATAAATACCTTATTAAGAAATGTATTTGTGCTTCTGTTTCATTTAAATAATTAGTAATCAACATAAGAATAAAGTTTCAACGTTGAAACTCATTTTCAAATATCTAAAAATAGACAAAAAATTAAGTAGTGATAATTAAAATAACAGTGAGATGGATTAATTATCAAAATTATAACTTTGATTCTCTAAGAGTAAACAAAGTTTTGAGATATATAATTTAGGAGTGGATTGAATCAGATTTTACTATATATCAAAGTAGAGAAATTTTAACAAAAAACAGCGGTTATTATTTCGACTGATCGTAACCATGAAAATAATCTGAATTTTTCAAAATTCCTATTTTACGCTATGAATAGAAGTCCTAGTGATATGTAGACAAAATTTTATTTTTTAAGCATTTTTCATAAATGGAGAATGTTTTGAAAACGGCATTCTTTCCTCCGTTTTGGCCAAATATTTAAATTATTCCAAATAGAATAATGTTTTACTGTAATAATATTCTTAAAACAAATTTATATGTATATTCTAATGCAACTGACACTAAATTTTTTTAAAAAAATTAATCATTCGTACACTTTTACAAAATTATGGTTCCGATGCAGTCAGTCACCTTAAAGACCTTTACAAAACATCGTATTATGTTGGTATTCTCGCAAAGCTATCTAATATCATTCGTTTATTGTATTCAATCAACCGTTGAAATATAGGTAGATGAGTATATAGTAAATAAATAGCATTTACCATAGTTTTTTTTACCAACATTTAAAAATTAATTACAATATAATACATCATTTCTCAAACTGTGGGGCGCTACGAGAGGGGCGCGAGCATATTGAAATGCCAAAAACAAAAGTTTATTTAAAAAAGTTATTAATTTACTGAAAGTAAACAAACAAAATATATTCTGACATAATAAAAAATTAAATACACATACCGATATATTCCACTTATAAATGTATCAGTGCTACACAATAAATTTTATAATTAATTTAACAATGCTAAGTTAAGAACAAGTTTTTTTTTAATTACCAATGACCCCCTGGAATTGTCATATATAAAATTATACACAAAAATTAACACTGATCTTTATCATTTGTACGGCTTATAATTAATCAACTACCGATTAAAATTTTCGAGATTCCTTTTCCACTTAGGGTCACGTATGTGGTGTATTGGAGGGGAGGATGAAGAATAAAAAAGAGTAAATAATCTGAAATAAGTAAATTCTTCACAAACATTGTCAAAGCTCTTTTATTGCATTCCAAAGCCTTCGGAATAATTATATGGAAAGCAGTGCATAGAAAAGATCGTACTTCGGAAAGACGTATATATACGTCCGGGCAATGAACGCTTTGACTGAGCGAGACATTTATATACGCCGGAGAAACTTACGAGGTTAAGGTCTTATTATAGCTTTAGCTTCGAAGTATAGTATTATTGAATTCAATGCATTGTTATTGTATGAGGGGGCGTGATAAAAATTATGATTGAATAGTGGGTCTCGAACATTGAAACTTTGAGAAGCACTGATATAATAGAAAAATATGTCGTTAAAATATTTCTTCCTACACTTATTCAAACCAGGTATTAATTATTTTTTTTTATTATAAAAATACGAACTACCGTAAAATCTGGCAAATGTAACACACCTATACTTTAAAGCTGCATTTTTTAATTTTTAGGTATATTCACCGTACAATGCGCATCCACTTTCTTACGAAAATACCTGAAATATATTTGTGCAATGCTCTTGTATTTTGAAGTCATTTATTCGAGACATTATCCCAAGCTTAAAAAAAATAACATATTTCTAGGGGTTATCATTTCTTTTAAATAAACACTATTTTAATATATGCAGAAGTCTAATTTTTTTGATGCTCATCTCTCTTTCTATTTTTAAAGCTATCTTTTTTATACCCCCAACGTATAACCCGCGCACCCGTAAATTTTGATCTTATTTTTGATGTTAAAAGGGCGTGTAATACGCCGGATTTTACCGTAATTTTTGGGTTTGAAAATAATAACTGTACAATCGATTGTACCGAAAGCAGAAAACAGTTAATTCAAGCATTGAATATTAACACAATATTTACAAATAATTTTTACTTTCAATTGCAGTCGCATATCTCGGTCCAATCTGTTTTCACCCATCCAAAAGACACCTGAATAACCAGTTACGAAAACCACATTCAGATTAATTGAAAGCCAAAAACCAAACAAAAGACCTTATTCACTAACCCTCCACAGAAAGACAACACGCAACAATTCCGTGAACTCAATCTCGTGATTTTCTCACGATCCTTTCTCTAGATCTCATCAATTTTCTGATCCATCTCCAGCGAATCTTAGTAATAAGACACACTGCCTGAGGCTGTACGGGGGTAGACACTTAGTAGGGGGATGTGATTTTTTGAAGGTCGTCTGGTTCAGATAACGGCAATCGACATTCGTTTAATTTCTGTCGCCAATGGGACAGGTAGTGGAACTGTAGGTCTCACCACACCCATCATGTTAAGCGGATTGTTTTGGAAGGTCCAGTAAAGGCTCCTTCTGGGAAATTATCGCAAATTGCGCATGTCTCTTCAACGCGAAAAGGCACAGTTACTGTAATGGATCGGTATGGATGGAGGAATTAAGTGGTAGGCGCATTGGAATAAAACTTGTTGAAAGGTTTGATTTAGGCAGCGAAGGTTCTTTTTCTGTTTAGGAGTGCCATCGATCATAATCAAATAAACATGAATCATAGTTGGGTGGAAGAAAGTAGCTTAATAGGTTTGCGGCAGGTCTTGTGATGCTATATACTTTCTTGATACCTTTATGTTAATTGGTTGATTTTGAATTTACGTTTAGAATGCAGAATACATTCTACTGACCACTAACATGTCATACTTTTACATAGTATTCCTTTGATGCAAAATGGTTTTGTAACATGTTATAAAATGTGGGTATGTTTTTTTTTCTTTTAACTTCTAATTCTCTAATTCTGTCGATTGAATATATTTTTACGAACAATGAGTTAAGTACCGTAAAACCCGGCGTATAACGCGCACTTTTAACACAAAAAGTACGATCGAAATTTAAGGGGGCGCATTCGCCGGGTATAAAAACGATAGCCTTAAAAAATAGCAAACGAGATAAACATAACTTTTTTTAAAAAAATTATATATGTATCGCGAAATACTGTTTATTTTAAAATAATTGACTTGCCCTATGAACTAAAAGAGTTGTAGTTCTAGAAGTATGCTATTTTTTGAAAAGTCTAGGACAGGGATGGCGAACCACTGGCACGCGTGCCATTGATGGCACGCGACACAATATTTTGGGCACGCCACCGATCAAAACGGTTTGCATTTTAATTCAAAATAAAAAAAAGTTCAGTATGAAGTATTACGTACAAACGCGAGTAATCGGTCGCAGTTTTCAGCGAGATTTTTTTCAATTCAAAGAATTATCGGAAACATTCAAGTTTTTTTTATGTACACTGATATTATTTCATTTAATAAACTGAAGTCCCAATTCGAATGGTTGGAAATTGAAAATTTTATAATGCAACTGATTAATTTCCAGTCTAGTTTAATATGGATTCAAAAACTCGTTGAAAAAGAGGAGAAAGTTGGAATTGATTGAAACAAAGATTTTAACAAGCAATATAAGTAAAAATGTTTATAATGAAATTTAGGAAGCATGGAATTCGATTCCAGACACATTTAACTGTTTGAAGAAGCTGGGTCATCTATTTTAACCATATTTTCATCCACCCACGCCTGCGAGTCATTATTTTCAGAAATGAATAGCATTAAAAACTCGCTTAGAATCTATTTGATAGATGACTCCAATTAAGCATGCATTTTGTTAAAAGTAACAATAAAAGTAACAATAATTCTTACAATCCTAATATAAGTTATTTTTCATCTAATCAGCAGCAACAGAAATCACACTACTGTTACTTTAATTTGAATATTTACTACTACAAGGTGCAAAATGTATTCTTTCGAAATAGAGTTTTGAGTTGTTACTACTTATTTTATTTTTTCCCCAATAATCACATAGCAAAATTATTTGATGGCACGTCTATAACTCATTAAACATTTCTTTAGAAAAAAATGGCACGTTGATCCATAAAAGTCCGCCATCCCTGGTCTAGGATAATACCTAAAAAAAAACGACTTCAAAATATAAGAACAATGTATACTAATATTTCAGGTTTCTTCGTAAAAAAAGGATGTGCGCATTATACGGCGAATGTACCTAAAAATTAAAAACAATTCAACTTGAAAGTATAGGTTCGCGTTATACGCTGGATTTTACGGTACTTATTTTAATTCAAATTTTAATTAAGATCTTATGATATCCTAATACCTTATGCTCAAAAATTAGTGTGATAGGTAAAACAATAGAGAACATCTCTTTGTGGGATACAGAAGACAGCTAAACATAAATGGTAGTTTTAGAAAATAAAAGGCATCGCGACAACCAAAATTAAAAATAAAGTCTAACTCCAGACTGACGTATTTCAGGCAGTGACAACTGTAAAAGAGATAGTGCAAATATAACTATTCTATTTCTATTTAAACTCAAAATTGAATTTTTTCTTTTAATTTTTTTTCAAATTTCTTTTCTCCTCTGAATTTAAGAAGAATACTTTATATGCAACTGGAAAAGAAGTTTAAATTTATGATGTTTTTTAATCTATTTGCATGAATTATCTTTAAAAAAGGAACACGCGTGTCTGGGAGAAAAATAATTAAAAGTACAAAGAGATGGAATGAAAAAAGAATATTGCATTAAATGACATAAGAAAAATAAGAGCACATCTTTTACAATTTTTGATTGCAAAAAAGTATTAAAGAAAAGTTTCTTTCTATTTAAATGGATCTGTGAAGATCCAATATTTTTGTGCGTTTAACATCATGGCAATAATTTTTAGTCAAGGTTTGAAACTGCCTAAGAGACTAAATTAAAATATATGACTTTATATATTTGGATTACTACTACTTAAAGTAGGGACACTCTCTCTCCCATTCTCTGCTTTCTTCAGTTATATTTTCCTTTTTTATAATAAGGGTGTTTGAAAAGTGATGTTAATGATTATTTTCTGGTAATAATTTAATAAAATAGCATATTTGCTAACAAAACTTATCCCCGCACATATTGGTCTTATTAATAATAATGGGCTGCTGCATTATTTTATGTTTAAGACTTAATTTATATTTTTTAAAAAAAGCCAAGCAATAAACTCAAATTCTATCAAGTTTTGGACTAGATGTAAGGATGTTGGTTTTGCTATTACACTTAATTTGGAATAAAAGAACAATTTAGTAAGTCATGTGTATTTGTTAATTTGATGTCAAGCAGTTTTAAATTTAAAATAATTTTGGAACGAAAATAATTTTTAATTTCCTATTTTATTTAATTACATTTAATCAACAGCAATGACATCAAATGAAAGATAAATTACCTTAATATTTATTTTTGAAGCCTCCAGAGTATAAAAATACACAAACATAATGGAGAAAAAAATTCCCAAATTCGGCAATCCATTCTAATAGTTTTTTATTAAAATTCATGGTACTTAATTTTATTCATATTTTTAATATCACATTGCATTGTGATTCGAAAATTCCGAAATTTTATTGACCATTATTAAGCAAAAATATTTAATAATGAAATACTATTGTGTAAAGAATAGTAGAAGAGAAAATTTATGTGAATGCTAAGATACGGCCTGATTATACACGAGCAGAATCTTTCATTTTGCCACGTCGTCCAAATGGATATAATATGCATTGAACAAGTTTTTTTTTATCGTTACAATCGCGGAACAGGAAGCGTTAAAGCTTTCATATGGGTGTTAAATGCCCCTGATGATACTGCAGATATGAATCTACAAATGGTAAGCTGGTAAGATAATCACGGGTTAAGCGTTTGGCCTAAACGACGGTGAAGAGTCCACGTGTAGTTTGGCATTCAATAACAATACTTATTGTAAGATGGAAAGTGTTGGAAAAAGAATGGAATCCTTTAGTATAGGAAATTGTTTTGCATTTTCATATTAATGAACTTCGAGCAAACATATTTTTTTTTCTTTAAGTTATTCCTATTCTTTTATTCGGAACATGATTGATTCTATATTTATTCTTAGTTGAAAAGCCCAATTTATTTTAAGTTATGGTGGACAACATTTTATATACACATGTCATACGCCGTTGTGTTGGAAAAAGGTTTAGGCTTTGCGTTAACTTTTCTGATTGCAGAAAATGAGAACATTCATTTATATATTTTACGTTTTTCTTACACTGCTATTGTTGTTATTAAATTATATTACATATATGTATTGTATTAAGACAATATTTTTTATAAAAAATTTCTCACAAATGTATGTATAAGATATTTAATTTTAAATGCAAGCACATTGTGTGTTCACAAAATGTTGTTTTAAAAATTTGAAAAAGTATAAAGTTTTCTATAATAAGGATAAACGGTACTTACTAATAAAAATGTCAACCAGTTTCTTCAGACAAAAGACGTTGCTAATAATAAAAAACCGTTTCTGCGCATGTTTCAAAAGAATAATAACGATGACAGCATTTGGTGACGTCTTATTATTTGGCAAAATTGATTGACGGTATAATACTTAAGTACCAGTTGGGCTGCTCAACGTTAAAATCTCTATTAATTTTGTGAAAGAAATCCATAATCAATTTCCGTATTAGAGCTATGTGTTTCTATGTTTTTCTTCGAAATCCGCCGACGCTTTATAAAAGTAATGTTACGTTTCAAAAGCTCAATTCGTAGCTCAAATAGTAACTAAGAATTCAGAAAATTTTACATAAACCTCATGTTACTCTTTGTAGTGCGACGTATATTTAACTCCCGCTCACTCAGAAAATTTTGCATTTTAATTTTGAAAAATCTATTCATTCAATCTTTAGGCAGAAATATCGTTATTGTTAAAGCTGTTGAACATTGAAATAAAATATTTCTAGATTTCAATGTATAATAATAATTAACATACATAAACAGTGTAATTTTTTTCATTTCATTTTGTATATAAGGACTCATATGGATTCATTACATTAATGCTAAATCAATTATAATTAAGCTGTAATGTTATAGTAGATTTTTTTTCTACTGTACTTACGCGCATAATATTTTTAATTACTACTGTGAGTATAAATAAAAATTAATATAATTCAAGAATACAGATGCTTTATTCATATCAATATGGAAATCTTTGTAAAAATGAATAGAACTCATTTTTTAAAGAACGTTTAACTCCGTTAAGAACACGATCAAGCATCCAAAAAGGATCTTTAGAATTTCAGGATTATAACAATGATATTTTTTTTTCGCTGAAAGAATTTCGAAAATTGTACAAACGTTTTCTATAAAAAGAAAACTCAATTGTTTTTAAAATTGAACGAAAGTTTCCGAGAGAGAGAATCCATAAGTGGCCATGGTAGCCGAATAGTCAAGGTCGCAAACTCGTGGACTACACTTTTGAGTGGTGGGTTCAAAACCTATGCCACTGAATACCTACGGTGTAGAGAAGCTGATTTACGTTAAATGAGCCGAAGCTCAAAGTCCTCAAGTTGGTGTGTGGAAGCTCGGAGAGGGGAGTCAATGACCTTTGAGAGGGGAGTGTGGGTGAACGTGGCTCTAAACTAGAAGATGCATTGCCAACAGCCCTTTTGTTGCTTCGGAGCATGGTGTAAATAAAAATCAATGGTAATCCATAAAGGTATCTTTTTTGCTGCAATATTTTTACATTTCCATAATTAAAATGAAAGGAGTGGAAATGCTTTAAAATCTACATAATATATTGTTCTCCTTTAATAGATAGAGCAGTGATCTTCAAACTGTGTTCCACGGAACCCTAAGGTTCCACGAGACATTTCCAAAGGCTGTGCAACAAAAAATCGAAAATAAAATTATAAATGTGTATGCAAAATGGATTCACACATTCTTTATGAAGTTCGTATAACTACAGATATTCAAAGCTCATCCCTGTAATTAAAACTAAAAATTTTATTTATACATAATATAATTGCATTTTGCAATAAAGCTTTTATTGCAGTATAATAAAAGAGCAGTAAATTATTTTTTGTAAATTGGAATATTCTATTGTTTACTATTCAGGGTTCCACGAAATAATTTTATTCTCGTTAGAACAAAGTTTTACAGAACTAGACAGTTTTCTATAGGAAAATATGCACATTTTCTCATTTGTGAAAAAACCTCCATTATAAAGGAGAGAGAACAAATAATCTACGTATTAACTGATTCGTTTTTTAAGCAAGAACAGCTCTTAAGTTTTAAGCTGCAAATCCATACAGTATGCACAGGATAGCTCACACAGCTATAAACCTTTAATGCCATTCAGAAGAATCTAAATGAAAAATATTTCTCTCAACATAAAAATAAAATATAAAAACAAATTCGACGCAGAATATGAAATACGATTGTAGATAGCTTCAATATACCTAGATTTTTTTTGACAGCTTGTGTAAATAAAATGCCAACAATATCCCAATTACTAAATGTAATGTCACTTTGATTACAGATTGGTATTATTAATAAGTAAATTATATTAAAATAACGTTTTTTAAATTTTTTTAATAAAAAACACAACACTTTTTCAAATTGTCTTTATACAAAGTATTTATAACATGTTGTGGATCTACATTAAATTTTATTATATTCTTTTAAGGGCGTGTGTTTATGTGTATGAGTGGAGAGGGGGGCTCCCCCTAACCACCTTAAAGTTCTAAGGGTTCCATGAGTAGGAAAAAGCTTGCAGAGACAAGTGAGATAGAGAATAGCGGAAATAGTTTTTTTCTTAATTAGAAACACTTTTAGAACGTATCTCAACTGTAATCTTATCTCATATAATTTGTTATGCGAACATTCACATTATAATGAGACTTTATATTTTAAAAATAATAATAATAAACTCAGTGAAATCGTTTAACATTATACTGAGGGGGACTGAAATATTTTTTTTACGTTAAAAGAATTTCGTGTTAGTGATATTACAAAAAAAAACATATACAACAAAGTTTTCATTAGAGTACATTTTATTTACATAGATATATAAATATGCATGTATTTAATAAAAATCAATGAAACAAAAACATTCGTCAGAGTTTAATGAAATTTAATTCAAAATTTTCAAATGTTTTGAAGAAAAAAAAACATTGAGTTTTTGAAAAATTGCATTGTCCTTTTTAACATCAAATTGTCGACAAATTGTGTGTTTGATTTTGTCCATGTAGTTATTTATTTCCCTATTGGAATGTGTGTGTCTAAATAACTCTGCATACATTTTATGATGTTCCTCATTTCGATGACGGGGAACAGGAGCTGCATAATTCATTTCATTTTTATCGTCGGAATCTACATCAATGATATTTTTTAAGCTTTGAACAAACTCCGAAATGTCGTTGTCTACGTAATTGGGGTTATACACATATTATCATCTACTGCAACGAATTCACCCGATGATACAGTAAGACAGTCCAATAATACAGAAACTTTGTGAGTGAATGAGTGATTTTGGGGTTTAATGGCGCTAGGAAACTATGTCACATATTCCATTAACAGTCGGCTCAGTTTCTGTATCCTTCTCTATTTTTTCGTGTTAAGCGATTTTCGTTTCGCGTTAAGAGAAAAATGCATGAAAATGTTTAGTAATTTATCGAGACCGTTGTATTAATTCGTGATCACCGATATTTCGTTATTAAGCGTTTTCGCGTCAAACGTATTTCACTGTAACTAAAGTTAAAATTCGATTTGTGATGAAAAATAAAATTACGAGAAAAAAAGGTTTGCTTAAACCAATAATAGTACAATAAAAATTCTCTGTGTGTGTTCTCTATGCATTGATAAAGTCAAAACATGTTAGCCTTTTTTTCCCGCTTCTAATTTGAATATATATAAATTTTTCTAATCTGAAAAAATATATGTTTATACTCAAATGTTTTTATTCTCTAACTTTAAATGAGCATGGCTTTAAAGTGACGTGTTTCATAAGTATATATGAAAAATAAATAACAATTTCATTTACAATTCAGAATTCAAAAGAAAAGAAAACGAAATAAACAACGAACAAAACACACAAGAAAATGGGAAAATAATAATACGGCAGCAGAAGTTCAATCTTCCATCCTTCCCATTCAAATCCTCCATTCTGGAATAATACGCCCACCGCTTAACACCGCACGTTTCATATTGTTTGTACACACCATAAACACAACATCTGCCTTGTTAATGCCCCCGCTTAGGATTGTTCATCTGCTTTCCCATTCAAAAAGAGGGAAGGTGAGCTAGCAGGAGAATCAAAAATTGACTGAAATTTCCGTGACGACCAGAAATGGTTGTTGAATATGGTGGAGAGGGAAAGCAGCTGCTATGCGCGTGAACTTGAAAAGTGAAGACTTTAAAAGGGGGGAGAAATATCTAATACCGGTAATGTTTGCCCGTTTAGCGGCTGGACCATTGGAGCGTGGTTGACTCTTTCTTATTGGCTTTTTTTCGTTGCTTATTTTGTCCTAAAATCCCTCTCTACTGTGAGAACGGTCTCGGACTATATTTAACTGTGAACTGCGTGAAAAAAAATTAACGGTTTCGATTTTGACATAAGTTTGACATGTTATTTTAAAGTTTTTGTGGTTTTCGCTGTGCTCACGCGCTTAGAGGGGAGTTACAAAACATTTCAGCTATTTTTCATTACCTCGAATAATGTTTTTGTTTCCATTGATGTTTTATTATTTATTATGAGGTTTTAGCTGATATTATTAATCATTATACACGTAAAAATAAACAATTTTAAGTCCATCTCCTCTATGAATGTAATATTTGATATTTTTCAGTTTCGTAGGCGCAAATCTCGCCGTTGGCGTTTTTAGCGACAATGCATAATATAATAAAAATAATAATAATAAATATTTATTCTCGTTGGGTTTTCATCCACTTTTGACGTAAAAAGAAAAAAATAACTCATTTATTTTTTGAAAATGTGGTGGTGAAAGTTTACCTGCGGGAATATTCCGTATGACATTGGTTGTATCATTTTTGGCGACTTTATCGCATGCGCCGGCGAAATGGAAAAGTATCTTATATTTTTGTATCATGTAAATAATTTTTAAAGGGTTTTTAACATATTGATAAAGTTAGTAAACAGATTTTGTTTTCATTCTTCTGTAAGTAAAATTAAAACTATCATCAATACTGACATTTTATCACTATTTTTCTCCTTAAAAATTCAGTGTAGTATAATTTTGTTACAGCCATATTAATTTACACATTTATATATAAATATATAAAACTCATTAAAACTATCCAGCAATTGTTTTACAACGAATATCAATCAGTTTTGGGAGTATTAAAAATTTGATTGAATTATCTTTTAGCTTAAAAAAATCAATCATTTTTTTATATAGCTCATTAAAATTTAATTTTACACATTTGGGATCTACAATTTTTAAAAAATAAACTAATATAGCGTTATAAACAAGAAAACTAGTTTTAATTTTATTTTAATAAAGTATATTTTAAAAAGTTTTGATTTTAATTTTTGATAAATTTAAATAACGTCATCTATCATTCTTTAATTGCTGATTAAATTATGATTTTGGTGACTAACGTTCAGAAGAAAAACGCAAGGCAATTTTTCATAGCATGCTTTTGTTTTTGCATTTTTTAACTTTTTGTTTTAAAATATATAACTCGGATTTTTTTTTTTTTTTTGAATGTGCAATTTAAGGAAAGAACACTATAACTTTTTAAACGATTTTATTAATTTTTGTCATAAGACATTATTTATGTACGCATTGCTAGAAAGCTGATCACGAATATAAAACTCATGATTGATTACATTGCAATTATTCTGAAACGCCCGTAACGATAACAATTAATAGTCATTTTGTTTCCTAATATGGGTACCTCAATGCCTCATCCATCTACAATCAATTAGTTTTATATCCTCTGTTATTAACAGTACTCCCAAATACAAAGACGCCGAGGGCAGATGGTCTGTTTAATATTGGCAACTCCCTATTCCCATCTTCTCGCACACAAAAGGTAAATTTGCTTATTGAAACAAGCATTAAGCAATAGCAATTAATAACGCGATATTCTATTCTCTTTAAACGAAATGATATCGCGCATTGTATGTGCATTATATTTACCTCAGACAGATACGAAATCATTTAGACTTGAAACGAGGTGAATCAAGTGTGAAAGTATTCATTACGATTATAAAAACACAATTAAAAAGCCAAAGAGAATTTTTGAACCTGGATGTGGTAAAAACCATAATAATATCCTACAATGAGCCAATAACCGCGTCGTATTCTTTTTTTATGTCAATGACAAAATTTAAGATTATCTCATTATATACCGTAAAATCCGGCGTATAACGCGAGCTTTTGACACCAAAAATAAGATCGAAATTTACAGGTGCGCGTTATACGCCGGGTATAAAATTGAGAACTTTGAAAATAAAAACAGAGTAAGAGATGAGCATAAAAAAAATTAGACTTCATACTTCAAAACACTGTTTATTTAAATGAAGAGACATTCTTAATGAACTTAAAAGGTTGTAGTTCTAAAAGTATACTATTTTTGCGAAAGTTTAAGAAAATAACTCGAATAAATTGCTTCAAAACATAACAGCATTGTGTACGCACATTTTGATTTTCTTCGTAAAAAAGGGGGTGCGTGTTCTAAGGCGAATGTACCCAAGAATTAAAAATTGCAACCTGAAAGTATGGGTGCTCGTTATACACCGAAACGTTTTATGCGCCGGATTTTACGGTAAATAAATACGATTTCTCTATTGGAATACGTCAACTTCTGGTTATTCACATTCTTGCGTGGTATATCTGAAAATTCACAGCCATGGCAAATTAAAAATAAAGAATGGAAATCAGTTCATGTAAAATCAAATTGCCATTATGCATGTCTAGTAAACATATTTAACGGATGTTTCTCGTTTATTTTAAATTCTAGTAAATGGGATTAAAAGTTTAAGCAAACTAAACTTGAAATAAAAAACCTTTAAGGAATAATTGCAATTTAAAGTTAACACGTATTTCATTATCAGATAATGTATAAACTGAATTAAAAGTAATATTTTTTTTTATCTTTTATAACAAAATAGAAGTATGAACATGCACACTGTAACTAAAGATAAATGTAAAGATAAATTCCAAATGCGACCTTTTTGATATCAGAAAGCAAAAAGCAGCCATATTATTATTTTATATCAAAATCAGTTTACATCTATAACTTGGTAATAAAGAAAATTAAAAAACAGGACTTTTTAAATCTAAATATTTATTTTGAATACCTTTTTATACATTAATTAATTGCTGATCCATTATTACTGAATTATTAATTACTGACTCATGAAATATATAAACAACATATTTACTAGAGCCATTATAAATACAGTAGAACGTCGTTTATCCGAACGTTTATTATCCGGAACGTCAAATATCCGAACCAGTATTAACCGAACCAACTCGAAAGACCGAGCCTGAAAAACGCATGGAATAAGCTGTGGTGAGATTTAGAAGGCGAAAAAGACTTCAATGACGATCACAGGGGGAAGATTACCGACTTAGTCCAATCGTCCTAAGATTTCAAGAATACAATGAAGACGTAGAAACCTGAACGGCATGCGATGCAGAAGACTGTGGATTTCAAAAGCTAAATGATGAGATTATGACTTCTGTGCAAGAATGTGTAATTTCTGGTCCTGTCGACGATGAAGGCGAGGACAACAACAACAACGAAAGTAGCAAAGGTCCATCAAATGCGGTCGCATTTCGTGCATTAGAGACAGCTATGGAGTGGTACGAACAACCATCCGAGTGCTGTCCTACTCAACTACTGCTGATGAAGAGAATCGGAGACCTTGCAGCGGAAAAACGAAGGTGTGCAATGATACAGCGAAAAAATAAATGATTATTTCCCACAATAAAGGTAAAATAGCGACATTTTGCACTTATTTTGCTTTTTTTTCTCTTTCTTTTTTTTTTTTTTTTTTGAAGCACGTATTCCGCATGGGTAATTTTTAATATTGGTATAATGTCCGGTTTCATATACTGCATGGATTGCATTCGGTTTTCGGTTATCCGAACGGTGTCCGGTCCCAATTGATCTGGATAAACAACGTTCTACTGTATATACCTCCCATCTTCGCTGGGTATTTCGGGATTTATGATTGTGTATTGTTTATAAGTTATTCGATTCTACAGGAAAACATTTTTATAGCCCTCGCTTCTTGAATTAAAAAGGAGATGACTTAAATTTCTAAAGCGAAATTCTATTTAACTTTTAAGTAACCATGACCCCCCCGCCCCTCTGAGTCGATTTTTCACAAAACCCATTCTTAGCGGATCTTGCCTGCCAAATCCCAGGTGTTGATCAAAAAACTTAAAAAAGGAAGTTTTTGAAAATCTATTACGCCCTCGTAATCCCCATGGGAGTTTTTAACTCAGTGACAACAGCCCACGAGGGTCAAGGTCTACTGTGCCCATATCAGTATACGTGACCTTGGGCCCTCAGATGCATGAGCAGATGTTCCGATCAGGTGGTCAATCTGAAACAATGTCCCCAGTGTTAAGTTCCCAAGTAAGTATGGTGTTCATCTATCGACCCACTGAAGGGATGAAAGGTTAAGTCAACCTTGTCCAGCCCGGAGTTTGAACCTCGGACCTGTGGTGTGGAAGCGTGATGCATTACCAATCAGCCACTGGGCTTCCCCTTGGGAGTCTATTTCCTCAAAAATCATCCTTCACGGATTTTACTCAACAAAAGAAACATGCTTGCCAAATTTCTTGTGTGTAGGACAAAAAGTTCAAAAGCTTTATTTTCTTTTTTATCCATAACGCTCCCGTTGTACCCCTTGGGAGTCAAATTTTTCAAAACAACGCTCTTCACAGAATTCATTTAACAAAAGAAACATGCTTGCCGAATTTATAGTCTGTTGGTTTAATATTTCAAAAGCTTTTTATCGAAAACGCCCCCCGTAAGTGCCCATGCGAGTCGATTTCCGCAAAACCAGTTCGTAGCATCAGTTCACTTAACAAAAGGAAGATACCTGCCAAAATTTCAAGTTAGTGGTTAGTTTAGTTCTGGAAATCTCGTAATAAGTGACAACGAAAATCGATTTTCTCCTATAAATAGATACAGGGATTTTTAATTTTTGTTTGGAAGTTATAGATTTCATTCATGTATTATATGTTACT
Source organism: Trichonephila clavipes (assembly GCA_019973935.1). NCBI lineage: Eukaryota > Metazoa > Arthropoda > Arachnida > Araneae > Nephilidae > Trichonephila > Trichonephila clavipes. Next base: position 111,929 of record BMAU01016028.1, on the reverse strand, counting down.
GGGATTAAATTTTTAAGGAAACCTGCATTTATCTTTGTTCCAGAAACTCGACTGAATACATAACACGTAACGAAATTGCAAGAAATATATATGTATACTCCCAATTTAGTATAGATTATAAGTAAATACTAAAAATATACTTCTTATCTAATGGTATAAAAAGAATGTACTTTCATAATTACTTAAAGCGCTAAATTAATATGTGAGTAGAGAAATCAGCATACAAACTGAAAAATTCTGTTTCCCGAACTTAAGCGACTACGCCCTTATTACTTTCTTTTTCGATATTGACTCACCAAGCGAATTTTTTTCCGACTGTTGATAAAATGTAAATTTTAAGCACTCGCATTTTTTCCTGTCCAATTTTTTGCCAAGTTTTTTTCCCCTACCATAATGAACACCACCACTTTTTTTTCAAATCCATTGTATTCCTTTCTTCCTCAGAGCGAAAAATGGTAATTATCACTGCATGGGTCAGCAGCTGGTTGATGTCACCTCTTGGCTTCGATGACGACTTTTTCAACTAAGTGAAAAGACTTTTTGTCGCCAAGCTATGCCTCTAGGACTCAGCACTTCATTGTTCCTCCCTATAATTTGTAGCCTCAATTTTTCATCGACTTTTTTTGTACACATTCAAAACTTCTCTAAAAAGTGACCGCGTCTCTGTATATTGATGAGTTCTTATGGCTTTTGTTACGCTGAGAGTGGTGAGTTGTATGATTTCAGAAATGAAAAATATCTTTTAATGTTTGCTCACTACGCAAAAAAAGCGATGTGAAATGTGTTAACAATCAAACATAGCAATTTTTAAATGATTTAAGGGTTTCTTGTGAGCGTATAAGGATACAATGGATGCCATTTTTAAAGCAGGATTTCAAGTCTATTTTATTAAAAAATTGTATATTTTTCCAGTCAAATGAAACTACGCATTACATATAATCCTGTCCACAACATGTTTTTTGAAACATTTATTTTACTTCAAAACTTATTTGTATTAATATAAATTATTTGAGGATAATTATTATAGGAGAAATAAAAATAATTCTCTCATTTAAGAATGAAATTACTTTTAGAAAACTTGACTTTTATTGTAAGAAAACACGGGACGTGAAGAGAACAAGTTTTATTAAATACTTGATGTTAGTCATACAACATATATATCTTTAGCCACAAATAATGTGTTAATAGGATAATTTTCTAGTCATGAAGTGTTTTTGCTTACTTCCTACTTCAATAATTTGTAGTTTTTTACGGTCTTTTTAGTCTTAATTCATTTATTTATTTTTTCAAAAGGAATACTGAACTCAAAACGCTCCTTACTATTCATTTTATTTTAAAATTACGACTTAATTTATACTTTTATTATATAATATAAATAATTATTCACGGTTTTGTTTTATTCAAGAATATCATAAGCAAGAAGTATTTAACGTATTTTTGAAAGAAGAAAAATTCTTCAAAAAAAAATCTATATTTCCCAATTTTAAATAATTTTGTTTCTTGTTAATTATATAACTAAGAACTCATACACGAAAATTTTATTTTGTATTTCAATATCAGTAAAAATTAACAAAGAAGTATACTTACAATTTTTTTTAAAGAAGCAATTTAAATATACATGGTAAAACAACAAAACATTTAATTGCAAAATTTATGACTATTTTTTTCAGAAAGGTTACGTGAAACATATTTTACCCTAAAACTGCCGATTAAAAATTAAGTGATTATCTCCCCAGTGCCACCATGTTCCACTTAGGCGAGCGTGTTTGGCGTATAGGAGAGGCCGCTTTAGCCGAGTGGTATAGGTATCGGACCGTGGCTTGCTTTGTCACGGGTTCGAATCCTGTACCACTAAAGACCCGCCGTGTAGGGCAGCGATGCACGTTAAATCTGTCGAGAGCTGAAACGTCCTCCCGTTGGAGTGGTGTGGTAGTTAGGAGAGGGGGGTGCCAGCTCAGGTGTCGTCCACGTCACTTGACCATGGTTCAAAATTACGTGGTCCGTCGCCAAAAGCCCTCGTGTAGCTGAACAGTGCGACGTTAATATTCAATCAATAAATCAATTGGCGTAAAGGAGAAAAAAGGAAAGGCATAAATAAGTAAATCCTTTGCTGGATTAAGTGAATTCTCTGAAATAAGTAAATCCTAAGCAAACACTGTCAAGGTCATTTAACAACATTCCAAAAAATAGTATTATTGATATCAGCGCAAAGAAAGGGATCGTATTTCGGAAAGACGTATATATACGTCTGGGACATTTAACACAGATATTGAGTGAGGCGTATATATACGCCAACGACCATTAAGTGTTAAAACATTACTTATAAAATGATTTTTAATAATTATTTATTCAATGTATTTTAAAATAAACATATACTCAAAAAAATTACTTTATTTACTGAAGATGGGACAAAAATTAGAATACCTAGTATTTTATATGTACCGTATTCCCTTAACATAAATGCAGAAAATTTTAGGTACTTTAAATAGGATATAATTTTCAATTGAATATTTTTTTCGAAATTAAATGAAAAATTCTTCATTGTGACACTATTATGCATTTATCATTCAAAATGTCAAACCTTTCTTATCAATTTATTGATAACCGAAGTGAAGACAAAGAAAAAGTAAATAAGAGAAAAATTAATAATATTTTACTAAATATGTCAAAGTAATGAATTTGAATGAAGTTGAAACTCTTATTCAAAATTTTGAAAAATAAATGAAAACATCCTCAATAAAAATAGCATTTTTCTTCTAAATCACTTATCTAATCTCTATCTGATCATTCCATTTCCGCCATCTAATTTTAACACACTGAACAACTTCTGTTTACGCAAAGAAAGGCCCAATAAAAATTCATGTCGTTTACCGACATTTTAAAGTCTATATATTACCCTTTAACTGAACGTTGACATAAAGATTGTTTTATTTACCTTTCAAATTGCCGATCGACTCAAAATTATCTCACGGAACAATAGCTTTCCACCCCCACTTTCACATTTAAGAGACCCATTTGATGACTTCCGGTGGCAATGCTCATGGAAGGTTAGCTGTCCTGATCTCTGCGACCACAGGATTCTCGGGTTGGGTGACAAAAATCACGACTTCAACGAAGTGGTAAAATGTTTCCGAATTCTAAACCACTGATGGTTACTCCTACAGGTGGGTGGTGTGTTGTAGATAAGCCCCACAGACCATTTTCGACAACGGGGAAGAATAGAGGAAAATGAAATTATATTGTTCTATTCGACCGGAAGTGCAACAACCATGCAAAAAAGTCATTGAAATTGAAAGGGCAAAAATAATGCATTATCGTGTCTAAGCGTAACATTTGTAGCAGTTTTGGATGGAACTATTGTTAGGCTTTGGCTGCAGAAAATGTAGTTCAGACAAGGGTTAATTTTCCCTTCTTTGGAAAGAATGGAAAGTAGCTTTCAAATGCTCATTTTCGATTTGATATGCACTCACTTATGCAATTCGATTTGATATGCAAACTACTAATGCTTGAAGTACAATCATAGCTTAATTTGTATATTTCTCCACTAAGACAGCTATAAAGAAAGGGAAATGACAATGGATAAAAATAGAAACTAAATTTAATTTTTTTAAAAAAATCGATCTGTTATCTTACAGAAATTTTTTAATTTATCATTAGATTACCAGTATCCATAGTTATAAAACTTATTATTCGTACTGATTAAATGCGAAAATTGAAAGCAAAGGAATGAAAATGTCTAAAATATTAATGATCTGCTTTTTTACCCGAAAACAAGCGCTGAAAAGTCGAAGTTTAAAGATAAAAAGAACCCTCGAACTCTCATTTTTTTAATCAGCGTTTCCACGTTTCTTTTCTTTTTTTCGACCATAATCGATAGATTGAGGTTGGTATTCAGAGAAAAATATACAGCCTAAATTCCCGTGAATTTCCGCTTGAATTTTTTTTTAAATACTGTTTACTCAAAAAGTGGAAAATATATTCCTCGACGTTTTTTTTTTATTTCTAATGGGGGTGTTTTACCGTTGCAAACCTAGTACATTCCCCGGGAGCTGGTATCTCTTAAGTGCAACACCATATAGTTGGACACCTATCACCGCAATGCAATTTTGATGCCCAGTTTTCTCCCTAGAGGGAAGGCACCTGAGCCCTGACGATGCGAAACAGTACTTAGGAATTTAATTTTGCCTAAAGCACCTAAGCCAAAAAGACACTCTAATGATCTTTTGCATACCCCATATTCATACGACATGGACGCTGTCGACTTTCTGCTTCGTGAAAATCCATCGAATTGGGCCGGGTCGAACCCGCAACCCTAGGTGTACAAGGTCAGCGACAAACCAACTACGCCACCAGCCGGTTATTCCTCAATGATTGGCATTTCTGTAAACGACAGGGTTTCACACATTATCTATAGGCAATAGCTGAAAATTAAGAGACAGGACTTTTCATGTATCTCGTCTTTAAAGTGTTAAAAATCAAATTTGTGCCTGCTTTAAAAAATAATCATGGTCGCTACCCAGTTAGTGATTTATGGAGTCTTGATGCCTTTGAAAACCCACCGTGTAAAGCAGCTGATGCATGTTATACCTGTCGAGGTACAAAATACTCGCGTTGGTGTGGTGTGGAAGTTTGGAGAATGGTGTGCCATCTCAAGTGTCCTTGTCATCCACAGGGTAGCAACAAAGGGCGATGTTAATAAAAATCAAATCAAATTATAATATCTGATTTATATATATTTTTCCTCGCATGTGTATCATTTTACGAAAAGGAATTACTTTTGAAATTTTGATATTCTACACATTTATATATTATTTGTGATTTCGATATTTTCAATGTAACCAATCTATTAAGGATACAGATTTATAACTGAGAATTTTAATTTTAAATGAATTTTTAAATTAAAATGAAAGTTTTTTTCTTTCTTCATTTCATTTTAAAATGTTTTACACCTTTTTTTTCTACTTTCACGTAATTTGTTGCAAAGAACACTTTGATTTCTTTAATATATAATGTTTTGAATGTACGTTTATATTTCCCTATTAAAGAGAAAGTTAAATAATGCTTAAATTAAGGTACTCGTGTGCATTTTCTTAAAAATCATCTGTTTTTAATCCTTTTTTGGGGAAGGAGGGATTAAACGTTTATGCGATAAAGAAGCTGCTTCATTTTGACATTTTGTTTTAAAAATTTTCTCTGATGATTTTGAAATTTCTGACAATATGTAAAATGTGTTACAAAATATTACAAATCTCTCTTGTTTCACACTTAAAAAAAAAATAGTTCAGTTAAAAATGTACTTTGATATAGTTTATGCATCAAATATTCTCATTCTAAGACATTTGGAACATAACCAATAACTATCGGCTTTTTCGTATTCATAAATTAAATTATTAATCAAACTAAATTAAATTAAATTCAGAATTAAATATTATTCAGAATAAAAGGATGTGCTGGAAATTTGCTTCAAATAAAAATTAATTCTGAGAAAATTCGTAGAAATTTTTTTAAACTATGAAAAAACCGTATTTACTCGAATCTAAGCCGCACTTTTTTTTTCAATGTTTAATGCTACAGAAAATCAGGAGCGGCTTAGAATTGAAGGAAACAAAATTTGTTGGATAGGGCAATTAGAGCAATTGCAGGTTCATGTATGTATTCAATAGTTCACAATACTGGTAGAATAATTATTCATTTTTTTTATTAATTCTTATTTTAAAATTATTTCAAATGTGTAAAATTGGATATCAATAAACTATCTTAAACTCTTTTTCGTGTTTGACAAAAATTTGTTGAGAATTTCGGGTGCGGGTTAGAATCAAAGGCGGCTTAGATTCGATTAAATACGGTATTTAAATTATACTATATCATTTTCAGTTATTATTGATAAACATAGCATAAAAAAAATAGCATTCAATGAACAAGAATATATTGTTTTTTTCCCCTTTTATTTGCATATTAAGTAAGCTGTCCTGCAAAATCAATCCGCTATCAATCAATCTGGTGTAGATTCCCCATTTTAAATTCACAATTATATTTCACGAATTCATGATTTTCTGAAAAAAATTGATAAATCTCTTCCTAAAATTCCCACTATTCTTAATTCACTAGTCGATATAAAACTTTTTGAAATCTCCTAAAAGTGTAGAGTTTGAGAATTACATTTACTTATATATATACAGAAAAGCACATATCAAATTTAAGTTTGCTTCAATACCTCCTCCCACAGAGTCAACACGTTAAACGGGCTTCTTCAAACATGCTCTACTCAATGTGGTTTTAAGAGCTTTTTACTTTACTACTTCAACTTGTTTTACAACTAAAAAGCAAACTCTTGAACCGTAGAATGATCCATGTTTTGCAATGTTAAGTTTCTTTGCTTTAGAAAGGCAATTAACTTGATTTCTACGGTTCTGCTCAATATTTATCTAGGAGCAGCTCAGCGATTCGCTATCAGTCTTCGTTCAAATCGCTTTAGGAGACAGTCTGGAGACTTTTTCCAAATTTTTGCTAGAAACTGAACATAAAAAAAAGATAAAACTATGCGATGGTAGACATTAAGATTTTCAAGTAAAGGCTAATGATCTCATTAAATTGCGTCTTTGAAGTTCTGTTCAAACATGTTTTTTGTTCATCTAAATTTGATTCAAAGTGTTTATAAAGAAAGAGAGAGAAAATAAAAAAAAAAAATAACGAAATCAGAAACTGTATAAATCCTTAAGGTATCCGACTACATTCGGAACTGATGCCTTTTATAATATTTAGTGTCACTTAGATTAGAATACACGTATAAGATTGTTTTAAGAATATTATTACAGTAAAAAATTATTAAAATACAATATTTTGGGAAAAAATGAACATAGAATTAACTTTTTTCAAAACATTGTCCTTTTATGGAAGATGCTTCTATAGTAATATACTTTGTCTGTATATAGCTCAAATCTCCGTACAGAGTCTGAACAAGGATTTTTGAAACATATAATTTAGAAGTGGATTTATCCACACTTTAATACAAAAGAGCGGAGAAATTTTAAGAAAAAAACGCCGATAATTATTTTAATGTGTAGTAACTCAGAAAGTAATGTGAATTTTTCAAAAATCCTTGTTCAAGGCCTTTGGAGAAATCTTAGCTTTGTATAAGCAAAATATTATTTTTATAAAAGCATTTTTCATCAAAGGAGAATGTTTTAAAAAATAGGTAATTCTAAGTAAATTTTTTGCCAAAATATTGCATTTAAATAATTTTTATTCTAATAATATTCTTAAAACATTTTTATACATATGTTCTAATCCAAATGACATTAAATATCATGAAAATTATCCATTTATACCCTATTTTTTCAATCACGGTTCCGAACATAGTCGGATACCTTAAATTTAATTTTGTGTATTTGTTTGAGATTTAGCACATAATATAAGATATTAACTCGATGTTATAATTTTTTTAATTAAAATACGTACTCTATAAAACGATTTTTTTAAAAATTTAATTGGAAATCTATTGGAGTGATACATTGCAAAGCCAGTAGTTCTTATTTAAACTTTTCTTATTGTGATTTCAAAAAAATATATTAAATTTTAAATAAAAATATAATTTTGCAATTATTTAATACGACGAACTTAGTTTTTACGAATGAGAGGACATATTTATGATATAGTAAAAAATTTATTATGACTTACATTAAGATTCTAAAGGTGTGTGGGGGATATAAAGATTTCTAAAAAATAAGTGAAAGTATGAGCGTTTAAAACTGGTGTAGAATTTTGAATTGAAATTTATAAGAAGGTCAAGATATTTTTAAAATTATTAAAGACATGATGGGAAATGCAATCTGTTAAAATTAGTTATATTTCAAAGGCATTATACAAAGCCAAACAAAAAAGCTTCAAAAATTATCTCCCAAATTGAAAATATAATTTTATAAAAAAGTATCAAACATTTATTTATAAATGCTAGTTTTATTACTAAAATCCCTAAAATTCAAAATGAAATGCTATGCTTCATAAATTTGGAAATACTTTATGTTTGATATTGATTAATTCTATACAGATATTTAATTATTTTTATTCGAAAGTAGATACACTGTATAGAATATAATGAAATCAAATGTCGTATATTTAGTTAAAAATTAATGACGTAATATATCCACATAATTATGACTTATATTTAAAACAGTTCAATGTTCAACTACAGAAAATTTTGATTTAACATTATGAGACATTAATCATTATGGATTATTAAAGTTATCGAATAAACTATTTTAAAAGAAATGAAACACAATTAATTTTGAAAATATTTCATCCACTTTGATCAGTCATGAATAGGTTATCTTGCGCATCAAAATATGCCCAAACCGTATATGAATATTATAAGTTCTATTGTGAACAACATTTTTAAATTTGTATTGATTTAGTTAAGGACGATATCGAGTGATGGTATTGATGAGAAAGAATTCCTTTCACTGACCTTTAATTTATTCGAAAAAAATAATCATATCCTTTAACTTCTTAGATACCAAAATTCAGAGAGTTATTACTCTGCAAATAATAATGCTGTTATTCCGAAGTGTTCATATTTTTACAAGCTGATTGTCAGCCAAAAAGGAAGAGAACTGTTGTATGTTAAAGTAAAACTAGTAACGTTCTGTTGAGCTCCCTTCTTTCTCCCTCGTCTCGTTTAATGGTCGTTCGAAAATTTTTACCGTGTGAAAATAAGTTGCAGTTTCCAGTCACACTCGGCGAAGCAAGGCTGATGAATTAATGCTATTCACCCAACCCATCTTTCAATTTTATGTCAGTGGGTTTTTGAATTACTCGTAGGATTACTCAGGAATAAATTACTCCAAACTTATTTTTGCCTTGATGAATGCAGTAATAAACCACAGCTCAAGAACATATACATTAAGAGAATTATGAAGATTTTGTGACGCTAAGGGATGGAAGAGGGAAAAAGATGAGATGAAACTTATTCCTTCAGTATTCAAAATTCTTCTACAGAAATTGTTAAATTTTTCGCTGCCATCATGTACGTATTGGTTTCTAAATAATTACTCTCACTTAGATCTGCATATCATGCAATGAAACTCAGCTTATAATAGTTTTAATAACAATCATGAAAACATTTGAAATAATGAACTAAAATATATTTGATACGTTTAGGAAAAACCCCACAAGCATCAAAATATCAAGCAACAAAGATTCAATATGGATGTCAGTATATATAATTAACATAGAAGGTAAAGGATTACTTTTAGCGTTGTTAAATCTAATTTTAACAGCTAACCTTTATTTTAGCGAGAAGTTTAATTTATGTTAATTGATTAATTTGTGTCATATATTATTGGCTTAGTAAGGATTCGGGGTAAAAGCTTACGATTGGAAAACGTAGATTTTAAGAACCCTTATATACATTAGTGGTAAATTTTTAATTCGCTTAGTTACCAGGAAGTGTTCAAAAATATAGGAGATATTAAAAATCTTTTAAGTGATTTATTTAATACATAACTGAATAACTAGTTGATTATATTGATTAATTAATTGAATGTAAATGATTTAATTCCATGTGAACCCTTAAGAGTGCAGCCAATTTTTTCAATCTTGATAAGAATTGAGAAAGTTATTTAAGTATTTTTTTGAGGAAAACATAAGTTATTAATGTCCTTTAAATTCTCAAAAACTGTCATAAGTTTTTAAGTTCTTAAAATAATAAATCAAAGTATTTTTTAAACATTTTCTACAAAATTTTTTTGCTGCTTTATTTTTGATGAGATCACGTTTAGAAATATTTAAACATTTTGAAATAAATAAGATATAGAAAGCATTATATACCGTCTTAGAAATTACAATATATTTGTACTTCGAAACTAATCAGGAATATGAAGGAGAAAAAATAAGAATGTTTATACAAGTGTCAAATGTTATAAGACAAGAAATAGAATTAGGAAATAAAACAGTTCAAAAGCATATATATAATTGGCTTTTTAAGCTGAAACGTCCTTCTTAATTGCTTAAAATATGCCGTTACTAACTGTTAGTCTTGGAACTTATCAAATTTTAGCTTAAAGTAAATTAGGCCATTATTTATACCAATTTTTACTACTCATGAAGGTTCCGAAATGATAGACGGTTTTAATGAATAGGGTTCTTGAAGTTTTAGGTCACAAGGTCAAAAGCAACACTTTTAAAACTCGAAAACATTTATTAAAAATGACTCAGTTAAGCAGAAGGCATGAATAGAAAAAGCGGAGGAAGAGAACTGGCATAAACACACAGCGTGACTAATTTTAACTATCACAAATCCTTGCACAATAGGTTATTTAGCAATGCCTGCACAGGAAATGATTTTCAAAGAAATAGAAAATGATACAATTTTTATTTGAATTAATGTGTCTCTAGAACTATGAAAGAATGACAACTTGCTTCATATTCTTCAGCCTCAGATGTTCAGAATAACGTTTAAACTGGTACATCAATCACCTAACTTCCAATGAATTTAATTGTCAATGAAATTTGTTTTCAATCTTATGTAATTACAGATCGTAATAATTTTGTGATAGTTTTTTACTAGATCGTATGGATCTATATAACTATCACGTCAACTTCTTGTTTTCTAAAACTAAACTCAGTGGGGCAACAGACTATGAGGGCCAAGGCCTACTGTGCCCATCTCAGGAAACGGGATCATTAGGCGTTGAGGTGAATGAGCAGGTGGTGGTAAGTCTGAAGCGAAACCCCAAGTGTTTAGTCGCCAAGAAAGCATGGTAATCATTTATCGATCCACTGAAGGGATGAAAGGCCGAGTCAACCTTGTCCAGCCTGAGGATAGAACCCCGGACCTGTAGTGGGGAAGCGCGATACACTACTACTCGGTAACTGGGTCTCCCTTCCTGCTTTTTCTGTCCTTTGAAAAATAGGTACATTTCCGTTTCGCCTGTTGCAGTGATAAAGTCACCAAAAATTATACTGGTATTAAACGGAATATTCCCGCTGCTAGCTTTTTACTACCACATTTGCAAAACAAGTCGCGGTCTTTTCTTATTAGTTACGTCTTTTTCATAATACATCAAAAATGGATGAAACACCCATAAGAACTAACATTTAGAAATTTTTTAACGTTTATAATGTGTATGTCGCCAAGAAAGCCTGCTTGGCGAGATTTGGGCCGGCGAAATAGAAAGATACCGAGAAATAAAAGTTTTTATTAATCGTTATCTTTGCTTATAAAATTTTTCTTGCGTATTTCTAAAATTACTAAACCGAAATACCTAATAAGTTTCCTTTATATAAAAAATTAATAAACTGAATGTTGTGATTTATGTTATGTTTGTTTGTATTCTCAGATCTCACAGATTTAAACTTTTTATCAAAAAATTTCAGAATTTTTTTTCTTTAAATGATTTATGACATGACTTACGTAGTTTATTAATAAAAAAAATTCCAAAAATTGTTAGGGTATTTGAAAGTAGCTTACTAAAAATTTAATTATTAAATTATACCTAGATACTTTTCCATGAAATCTTAAAAACTGCATAAGTTTGGTATTCAAGGTCAATAAATATTTAAAAGGTTTAATAAGAAATTGGAGTTAGAACCATATAAACAGTTGCTTTTATTTCAATTTGAGAAAGACCCCATTTCCTGGAGCCGCTCGTGATCACTACAGTACAACTTCATGCTACGTTCCACATTGCGGATATTCACACGATTATTTACGTTATAGTAGTTCTGTTCTCACTCTGCCGAAATATTCTGATTCATGAGAAACTTCTGTTGATCGGAGCTCTTTTTATCATTTAGTTTTATTGCTTTTCTATTGCCGGCTAAAAGTGTGTGAAAAACGATTTTCCAAGACATGCTTCAGATAATACATGTGACGCACAACAAACAACTGTTTTTCAATGGAGCAGTTTCATACAGTAACTTTTAGTTTAATCGGATCTATAGCTAAATGCTTTAATTTTCAACACGGAGATTGACATATTGGACTCTTAATAAAAATATGATATTAAAAAATATATATACATGATCCAAATATTTGTTGAATATTATTCCCTGGACTTAAACTGTTGAACATAAACATGTAATTAAAAAATATTAGCAAATGAAATGCAATAAAATATTTGCTTACAATTCATACCATTTTTAGTGAAGGTCATTAGAACACACAAGAAGTTTTTAAGGATTCCCCCTCCTTAATACTCCGCAAGATATTTTATTTTGATTTTTTCGATTGTCGGGAACAAAGAACAATAAAAAGTAAATTATTAAATAATTAGTATTAATGAACAAAATAAATTTTTTAAAACTAATACTTAATTATTGATGGCCTAGAAAAGATCCCCTAGTTCTAAGAACTAGGAATTGAAGAACACTGGCAGGAAGAAGGCTGGCCTGGAATAGGCCTCTTGAGAAGGCTAAGGCCCACCCTAGGCTGTCGAGCCACTGAGGAAGGAAGGAATACTTAATTAAATTACGTACTATATGCGTAGGATTATAATCAATCGAGGAAAAAAATCAAGGGTGATGGAGGCCTGAATCACGTAGACCCCCCCCCCCGCTCCTTCTCGTCCCTACTTGTATTGCGCCACTGGTGAAGATTTTTTATAGTTTTACTGTAACAAAAAAACTGAGTTTTAACCTTACAAAACATTCACTATTTTCAGCATAGCAATAACTTATCAATATTTTAAAAAAACTGACCAACAAAATAATGAAGACAATTATTTTTATTTTCTAAATTAATCTATTGAGAGACGTGAAAAGGCTTACTAAACACGTTTCTTCTAAAGGATTGTTGAACCCATAAATCATTTTATATTTCTGAGATAAATATTGCTCAAGAAAAAACAAAATGTGATTTTATGACTACAAAAAGGTGACAGATATATTTGTATCTGATAAAGTACAGATTTATTGCTAATCGAAACTACTTTTATGTGTAAATGATAAATATATTGCTCCGGACAAGCTTGTTTTTACTACTCAATTTAAATTTGCACTCCTTTTTATCCTTCTACAAAAAGTCATGTGACACACGATAGATTAAACCAATACTCGAGGATTCTCTTCTTAAAATACAGTTTTAATAAAATAGCTGGCGTACTTTTTTTCAGAATATATATGTTACCGTTAAAGTGTGAAACCCGTTATTTCATAGAATAACTAGGTATTCCATGAAATAACTAGACTAGTCATTTGAAGTATATAAAATTGTTGAGAGTTCTGCGATTTAACGAGGTATTCTATAGAATAACGATTACTTGATCGTTAACGTATAAAATGCGGCTCTCGAAAGTTGTTTGAACTGATTCTAGCTGCTTGTAGTCAATTTTGAACCCCAATCCAAAGTGTCATCACAGCAATCATTGCTCTAATAAATAATGAAAAGTAAAATACAGGTATTTCATGAAATTTTTAAATTAATATTCTCTTATAAAATTTTGGTCGCGAAAAAGTTTACACAATATTTTTATGGAACAACATTTTTTCTTCCCAGCATGTACTATTTTGATAATATTTATTTGTAGTTATTTCTGCAACATATTCTTTTTTCCTTTTCTGTTTAACTAATGTTAGCGATATGAGCAATAACAAATTATATCTTCTGATTTTCCTTATTATTTATCAATTAATTATCCGCAATAGGGTTAAAATGTATTTTTCGAGAATTGAGTTATTTATGATCAATTAATTTATAAAATAAATTTGAAATTGTTTATTCTTTACTTTGTCTATCATTACTTATTTCGTAGAATAACTAGGTAAAGTATGAAATTTTTCATCTATTATATACTTTAATTGACTTGTCTAATGATCTCATGAAATACCTGGTTATTTTATGAAATAACTGAATTATACACTTAAACGTTAACATATACATTCATTTTTAAGCATATAAAGAATTCACAGCCTCAGTAAATTTATTCCTACACTCGTGATATCTTCTAACAATGTATGAAAAGTTTCTCTGTTTCTTTTTCTGTTCATGTTCAACTAGCACATTGATTCCCAACCTTTATATTTGTTGCGGTACAGATTTAACAATTTCAGAATTGGGCGGCCCACAAACAATAAAATAAGTTTAAGACAATTTTACCTTTCTGTATTACGGAGCGAAATTAGTTCTTCATTCAAATTTAATCCATGTACAGAAATATCCGTTATCACAAATTGATTACGAATCTAATCCAATTTTTTATATCTAAATTTGGGAAATAGTGTTGAGTCAGAGTATAATAAAGAATTTTTTAAAAAAATTGGCGGCGAATTTCAAGAACTTCGTAGCATACTAAAGTACCACGGAACAATAGTTGAGAACTGCTGGACTAGCAGGAATGATAAACGTACAAAATTCTTTGGAATTTATTCGAAGTAAATAGCGAACATCTTGTTCACTTTCTTAGTGATTTATTTAAAATAACTTGAATATCAAGAATCCAATATGGGCTCCAAATATCAAACCTACTGTAACATCGCTTCTCCGAACATCATGTTGGACCCGACACCCACACGTGCATCTTGCAGCTGCAGCGCAACCCCTTTTTGACCCCCGAGGAATCGAACACCGTCGACCGGAAGAGGAGAGAAGAGAGATGCTTTGAACTTACACGGGAGCGGTGGCCAACGAATCCTCATCTCACAAAATATTGGACTCTAACGATCTTTAATTAAGTTTAATAACTTTAATGTATCATTCAGTAAATAATATTCAATAGTTGTGACGTAAATAAATTCCATGTTTAAATTAACCAAGAATACGCTACCGTTATTCTTTCAAACGTTACACTACGTAAAGAAAGTGAAAAATGATGACGCATGTGCTTAAAACAGTATGTAAGCCTATTGGTCGATTTAGTATAAGCAATCTGGATTTGAATAATATTTCATTTTTAATATGGCTATTTATCTGTAACTTACGTAAGTGAATTAGGAAAAAATACTTCGTACATAGTCATTATTCTCAAATAAATGTTTAATTCCCTATTTGCATCTTTTCGGCAAATAAAAAAATTAATTAGATTTTGGTCATGCAATTTGAAGTATATGCATTTTACATAAAAAAATAACTAATTTTGATTAAAAGCTTAATATCGGAAAATTTCATAATTTTTTTTCTCTTGCATTACGTTTTTTTATTAGCCCGCCATTATTAATTATAACTAGATTATTCACAGGAATGATTAATTGAATATTATACCAACTTACCAGAAAAGTGTTACCTCGAGGAGAATTATCTACAGAGTTTCATTTCTTTTGTATATCTAATTGTAATACTTTAAAACGTATTATCTACAGAATCGCAGATAATTAACCTTATGACTGAAATGTATAATTTAAGAAGATTAAATATTATTTTATGTGCTGATTATGATTTCATTTGTTAATATCTTAAAAGTAAAAATTTATAAAGATAAATAAATACTGCTAATTGTACGAAAGTCTGAACTAAACGTTGTGCACATTTTCAGACACAACTAAGTTACAATTAACATGAAAATTTGCAATGTGATCTGATTTAATTAACGCTTTAAAAATTTCATGTTCCATAGATAGTTTTTCCTTTGAGCATGTAAAGGAATAACTCTTATTTAGCGTTACGGTATAGGAGAAAAAAAATGCGAAACACATTTTACATCAGAAAAAAGAACACTAGGATAAAAATAGTATGACAACATAGGCTGCTCTCTACATAATACAGAAGCCAGAATATAATATAAGCGCTGGGAAGTACTGTTATATCTGAAAAATATTCCAAAATCGGGTCGAATTATTTAACACTAAGCGAAAACAGCCTTAACTTTGAGGCAAACAACTTCACGCACGAATGTATATACAGAGAGAGAAATTGAAAATGTATTTTAAAAACGCTTACGGCGTAAGTTTATTATAGATAGAAATACGTTAGCCATATACTATGAAAACAAGTAATATATAAAAAAAATTAAGTCAATTCCTACATCATATGTCAGCAAAGAAAAATTTATTTTAGTTGCTTTTTATTAAATAATTACAATTAATACAAATATGTATATACATATGGCAGAATCACAATATTAAGTGGCAAAGTAAAAAGTGATTTTCCTTGCCATTTTTCTTTCTCTATGGTGTTGGACTATTATTTTTGTTTGTTACTATTTATTCATTAATTAAATTTAATTATTTCAATAAAATAGCATAGTAAAAGGAAATCACATTCTCAGAAATTATGCCATCCCAGGTTGGATTCGACGAAACAAACTTTGGATTCGAAGTCCAACGCGCTATCCGTTATTGCGCTACAGGGTCACAAGGAGCAATTTCCCTCTTTATATATGCGATGTTATTGTTACTATTTATTCATGAAGTAAAGTTAATGAATTAATATGTGAAACAAATATTAACATCAAGCGTCATCCACTACAAGTTTAAAAAAAATGTATTTGAACTTGAGTGGATGAATAAAAGGTATTTTATTAATGAGATGGAAAATTTTAACTAGACACATATATATGTAAATAAATATATTTAGGAAGAATGTGAACTAATAGTAGGAATTGAAAAGCATGAAAAAGTATTTTATCGTTTATATTTGTAATTTATTGATCTTGGTTTCAAATTCTTCACAATTTTATAAAAATTAACAGCTCGTCTATTTAATTTCAAGATAAGTTTTTTAAAAAAATGCACACACATTTCGAATACGTAATTTGATACTGATTATTTATTAAAATAATTAACTAATAACACTCATTTTTTAAAACTATATCTTTTCTCCATGAATAATTCTTTGAATAAATATATTTACTAATTTCAATTCTTATCGGCTGTAATTTTTCCTTGCATAGCAAAACACATCAGTTCCAGCACAAGTATTACAAATCATAATAATTTATTCAATTATTCTCTCTTGGGAGGTAAATCTATTCTACCACTCAAGACCCATACTTTTATTTACTGTAAAACGAGAGAACATTTCTTTCTTTTTTCTTCTTCGAAGTCTGAGCAATCGAATATAAAGAACAGAATTGAAGAACTGTGCGCAGAAATTCAAGTCAGCTTGTTATTAGATAAGTGCGAGAACTTTAAAAAACGTGAGATATGTGCAGCTTCAAAGGATAAGAGAGAGAGGGTTTCAACTGTAATTCATGCGGCCATTCCCAATTAGATGGCCTTCAAACCGTAATTTTATATGCAGGAAGTAGTTTTCGGACGTGTTTTTGCCGGAGAGTGACAACCAAAGGCGATAAAAGCTTTTACGTTTCGGATTTCTTTCAATTAAATCCATTTTTCAAATGTGTTATTATCGGGCTGTAGGTTAAGGTAGATAAAAGAAAATTGAGACATAAATTCCGTGAGATGTTCTTCTAATGCACCTCTAATCGTCTGACAAATTGTGCAGATATTTTTCATTTCATTACTAGAAAAACAACTTTCGGATTTGAGATTTTAGGGTTCGTGTACTTTTAATAGGCCCGAGTGATTTTTCTAGCAGTATCTCATGAATAAAAATTGGATATTAAGATAATTGGTTCTACAATCATTGCGAAAAGTAATTGCGATTTCTGTCAACTTGTATGATTTAGACTCTTCGCCATTTAATTATGAATTACATAAACCACATAAAATATGAAGGGATAAAAGCTCATTTGAATATGGAACTAAGAAGCTGTAAACACAGTATTATTCTGAATGTTGAATGCATACTCTATTTTTCGGTATCTTTTACAGCAGACAGATCTATTATTAAGTCTTAATTCCAAAATTAAATTTAGATTACTAATATTTTTAGTTAGTTTAGCGTATTTTAAATTGTAAATTATTGAACATTTTGTCACGAATTTTCACCCACCAAAATGTGGAGGCATAAGGAAAAGACATTTTAAACAATGAACACTTTTATTATGACTATCAAAAGACTATCTAAATTTAACCTAAGCTAGGTTTTCATTACTAATTTAAATATCTATAATAATAAATTCAAAACTCTTACCATGAAGTATAGATCTTCAACTATAATAAGCGTTGTATAAGAAGCCGCCGAATTTTTTCTCTTGAACCCCAGATAATTTCAGCTATTACTCTCTTCAAACTCCATAGGACTCTGCATGACAACAATCGCCAACCTCTCCAACTTCCCTCTTCACTTGACATTAAGTAACAACCCTCATTAACATAAATCGCGGTTCCTTACAGAATGCGGTTCCAAACCAGGGGTGTAACTATAGCCGTATCAACCGAGCAATGGTACGGGGCCCCAACATGTATTGACCCTTTCAAATAAATTTTATTAATTCCGATTATTTTTATTTATTTTTCAAAACAGCCCCCTTTTCCCCCCAAAGAATTTTGATACGGGGAGCCCACTCTAATCTGGCTCTGACAGTATTCCAGGCTTTTATAATTAAAGAGTTTAATATGACATTTAAATATTATAATGGCGAATATCAATATTTATAGCTACAATAAAGACAATTATTGAAACTACCATAAATGGGGACATAGATTCTTCTCGATGTTCATGTCTCGACAACAACGTCTCCACTGACGGCTTCTGGAATTGACTGCCAGAGGTCACTGTCCACACATTGGTTTGTTACAATAAAACGTTATAAAGATATTTTCCCTGGAGGATTAATAAGAATTTCGAACAGAACCCGATACAATTCAATTGTAAAGATTGAATTAAAATGTATTTTTAAATCATTTATTTTAATAAGAATCACCATGGTATAAATGAGTTAAATTTATTGTTTAACATCTTAAGCAATTGTTATTTAAAATATTTAATCTACAATTTAAATTATAATTTCTTTTCTGTAGGAAAAATATAATTAGCTTCAAGTAACTGTTAAGTTCATAATTTTTGCTATGGCATATTGTTGTTAAAGAAGGGGAGCGAGTGAGAGTTAAATTAACATCGTACTAGAAGGCATCACGAGGGTTATTGGCAAAGGACCTCGTTGTTATGTATTTTTATCCGGGATACATATAAAATACAAGTGAAAGAACAGAAACATACAATACAAACAGAAGAATATAGACCACGGGTGGCCAACCCAAATGACCTTGCGGGCCACTTCGGAAAAAAACATTATAATCTCGCGGACCGCACATAAAAATATATAAGTACTTTATATCAGATTTGGAAACAAAAGAACATTTATTCGAGTGGACATTTAAAACAGAATGAGTTATTATTATTGTTTTCATTATTTTTCATGTATACAGACATACACAATATGATAATGCAATGATTAAATAATGTTTAAAATATTACAGTTGCCATTTTCTTGAAAATAACGGTGTTCCTTTCGAATTGATCTTTCGTTACTCATTGTTGAAATTTGATTGTGCTGTCATTCGCAAACGATTAAGTATACATTGCCCTTTATCTTAACCTTCCTGAATATATTTTTTAAACTTTAAAAAACATCTCTGTGACTGCCTCTTGCTTTTTGGGTACTCCAAACAGAAAAGGAGTAGGAGAAATGAAAGTCGCACACACAGAGAATCATTTGCCATCCATAGTAAAGGATATGCATAATGCAATTCGGAATTTATTAAAAAAAGTAATTTATTATAGTAAAATCAAATGTTTGATAAAATATAAATCTGTTTTAATCTAAAGGACATATCTATTATCAAAAAAAGATTTAATTTAAAACAAGAACAGGTAACAGGCAAATACATTGTGTGTGTATATATATATATATAAATTTCCCCTCAAATAAATTTCAAAATGAAACACTTAAATAGCATGATATTTAAAAAAAAATTTTTAAAAAGAGTCGGTGGGCCACAAGAGGCCCGCGGGGCGTGAGTTGGACACCCCTGATATAGACATTTACAGCACATGATGATCCCAGCATATAACAGAAGGGATGCGCTGTTTTCCATTCTAGACGGGAATCCATTACAGGCGAAATCCGACTTTTCCCGAAGAAAACATATCCTTGCCTTACTCGGGATTCGAACCCGAACCCACTCGGTTGCAAGCTGAGGGTCATATCCACCATACTAGCTGGGAGACAAAGGACCTCATAATTTTGAGAAAAAGGGGAATGGTTCATATTATAATTTTATGTAAGTATACTTATGTGAAATAACAAATTGTTAACCCAGAATTTTGAACTATAGATAAACTCAACCAATTTTTGTCTGATTAAGATATTCCTCAAGTAATGTTTACTTGTAAGATAGTTCTAACTTCTACGCCAAAATTACGAAATCATTGCCATATGTGTTCTTTTTCGTGTTATTTCGAAATGCAAAATTAGTAAAGAATTAATAAATCATTCATTAACATCTAGAACAGGTTATCCTATAACAGCAGAGTTTAAAAATTAATTTGTTTTCTAAAATTTTATTAGATATATATCAGTATAATTATTTATAGCATGTACTTCACGTTTATAGTGCAACCAATTAAAAGCCCTAAACATATTAAAGAAATTCAAATCAAAACAAGAGGCTTCTTTTTCTAGTACGCCTTTTGTACGTCTTGAAACATTAAAAAGAGAAAATGTTCACTGAAAATAAAAAAAGGCGAAATTATATACTTTTTTTTTAATTATAAAGCTTCCGGTTTCTGACATTGTGCAAAAAAGAGTAACCTTTTAAGACTTCTAATTATCCATACTTAAATAGGATTTCACGCTTTAAAATGATATCCAAAAGCGAAAGTTAAAATCTAATCTTCTAACATCATCATTCTTTTTCTAAAGACGCTTTTTGTACAGGCTTGTATTCTAATATGAACAGGATATAGAACAAATTAATTTAAAGTAAAGACTTCTTTTTGAGAAATGGTTCTTTTTTTTCTTTCTTTTACTTCTTTCTTTAAGTATTATACTTAAAAGTTATCTAGAAAGTTAATGTTTTAACTGTTAAATAAATAGTATAAAATGTGTGTTATGGTCTTAAAAATCATTTATTGCTGTATAATACTAATAAAATTAGTTAATTCTCCATCAGAGCATAAATACTTCGATTAGGCTTTAAACCAATAAAAATGAATCAATATTTTACGAAAATTTAGAATTTTTTTTTTAAAGTCATATTAAGAGAAATTATAAGTACATGGTATCGTATATTGTAGTTGAAAAGCATAGAATATATCTATTTATATTAATATTTAATGGAAATCAAAATAAAGAGCGTTCAATTGACATTAAATGCTCGAGATAAATTACGGGAAAAAGTAATACTTCATTGGTGAATCCTTCGCAAACAAGTAATAATGCATCCTTTGAAATTTAGCGTAATGTTTAATCTTCTGACATCTTATTTTAGTATTACACAGTAGCTAGTTATTTAAATTAAAATTTCTTTCAGTACATTTGCTTTCGCAGTCATAGAATTGATCTGTTGTTTAAAAATGTAATTCACTTTGAATACAGTTCAGAATTTGTTTAAAACTTATTTGGTCTTGAATAGGCGTTTTTTTTTTTTTTGGGGGGCATCTGGACTGTAAAACAGTCATCAATCCCATATCATGACAAGTCTTTGATGCGCGGCATGGCGAGAGTGGTGTTTTCCTTTCTGCTGAGTGGCATGACGGCGATTGGTTGAACGATGGAATCCGGGAGGCGTGGCTATGGTCTTCATCTGGGTGGATTATTTGGTATTATAGTAAGTACTCCTTTAAATATAATGAGGTTTACTCAAAATTTTGATTGAGCGGCCGCGGTAACCTAGTGGTTATGCCTATACAAGCTATATATAATGGCCGGCGTGTCATGAGTTCGAGCCCTAGTGCCTCTGAAAACCCACTGTGTAGAGGGGCTGATGTACATTAAATCTGTCGCGTGGCTCAAAGCTCTTATGTTGACGTGATGTTGAAGTGCCAGGAACTATAAATTTTGTTTTGTATAATGGTGATTTCTTTAGATGTAGGATTTCGAGCAAATTTTGATCTGATTTCCATTCCCCGCTTTTTTTCCCTTAAGTGTGATTCAGATTTTCGTTTCTATCTAAAGTATACATTAAAGTTTCATGTATAAGTGATTGGCATTATAAATTACATTTTTTTTCTACAGTAAAATTCGCAATCACTATTTTGACTCTCTCCGGGTTTAGTTATCGAAGCACATCGAATTTATCGATGAAGAATATTTTTCTAACAATGCAAAATTTGGCTGGTTGTATTTTACTCACACTTTTGTTAAGTAATTAATATTATTCTCTTATTAAGTGAACTCTTAGTTTAGATGCATCTAGGAATTAAGATTTTTTTAACTATTTAATTCAATAAAAGATCTAATTGATTCATAATCCATTTTATGTGAGTGTCTGGCTCGTATACAAATCTTTAAATTACTTAAGCTATTATAAAATTTGTCTTGAACTCATTAGTTTTGGAAGGTTATACTAATTTATCGGGAAAAAATAATACGAGGTAGGATTCAAAACTTCCCCCGACTGAGCCTGTAATGCGAAAATGTTTTGCAGTAGAGCGACTACGGTAATATTTCTGTGTCACTGCACTCTTCCGCTTTTCTAAAACAGTTTGTCCCAAATTACGTAGTCGGTGGCTTGCCACGGCATCGTATTTTTCAGGTGGATGCATTTAGTAACAAGCGATTGAAAGAAATTGGGTTTGTTGAGCAGAGAATAATATCAAATTTTGTGTTGGGTTGGAAAAGAGTGCTACGAAGATTTACGAAATGCTGAAGCATGTTTAAGAGGTAGTGATTCATTATCACGAACGCAAGATTTTGAGCAGCATCGACGTTTCCGAGCAGGTAGGGAAAGTGTCAAAGGCGGCGAACGCTCTGGACGTCCATAGTCTTCCCGCACCACTGAAAACATTGATAAGTTTTCTGTGACGGTACGTAAAAAACAACGGGGGGACAAACAGCAAACGACTGGGTAAAAATGAAAACAACTGTTTTTCCACATCCTTCTCTTACTCCAATGATTTCGCTCCCTGAAAATTCAGAATATTTCTTGAGCTGGCACGTTACTTGATGGGTCGTTAATTTCAATCTGCAGATGAAGCTAAAAGTCCGTCCCGAACTGAATTAAATGACAGGGCTAAAAAGAGATTCCATAAATGTTTTGATGAACTTTACGAACTTCGCCAAAAGTGTGCTGCTGCTCAAGGGTCTTGTTTTGATGGAGGATGTGCTTCAGCAACTTAGCAGGTGATATTTTTTAAGTTACAGACTCAGTCCAGGAATTGTTGAATCCTACTACGTATTTAAAAACACATAATTTTATGTGTATTTATGTATACGCAAAATGCATATATATGTGATGCAGGACAAATTGTCGAAAATTCTTTTTCTACATAACTGTTTTTGTAGAATGTTAAAGAAATTTTGAACTTTTTGAATAATTTGCGTCAGTTATTGATATAATAAATCTAAAGATACTGATTCTATTGATTTTAAATTTGATAAATGTCATAGGTATGCAAGATAAATACATGAATTGATTAAATTAATGAAAAACTTTTTATATAATTTAATATGTGTGTGTGTGTGTCAAACACATAATAGCCATGTACATGTAATTTGATTCTATTATTAGTGCTAGTATTTTGAGCACACATTCGAAATTTTTTAGATTTGTATTCAAATCTCCACCTTGCATTGCAATGACATCAAAACAAATATAGTACATAAAACTTTCAGGATATCTTCATAAAGTCTTCGTGTCATCAACAAGCGTGAAATAAAGGCTGAAAAGACTTCCTTCAGCATAACTCACTATTTACAACACTGAACTACACCCATCCGTTCCAAAACACAAACGCTCCTCAGAAAACACCCTCGTCTTGTGGTAAAGTCTTCACGCATCACGGAAAGAGAGCCGGATAAGTAAAAGAACGACTAAAAATTAATGATGATCCTATTTAGCAGAGACTTGAACCAAATGCTGAGCTTTGTTCAAAGAAAACTACAAAGTAATTAACTAATTAAGCCTTTCTTACCAAGTTATTCATGTAAGGGTACTCTAATAAAATCAAGTGTTTCATAAAGTTTATCTACACATTGTAAGAAATATAAGAATTATAAGAAATATTACCAATGGCGTACGGTGACCTAATACATATACATGATAGAATACCGGTAAAATCGATCTTCAAATACACATAAATGATAATGCTTTATGCATAGACTAGTTTAAAAAAATTAATGAATTTTAGGTACTTTTCCGTTTTGACGGCGCAAATCTAGCCAAGTTAGTGTTATTGGCGATAACACATAATATACATATTCATTGGTTTTTCATCCACTTTTGATGTATTATGAAAAATCCGTTACTGATAAGAAAAGACTACGGCTAGTTTTTGGATCCCCTACTATATTGGATTGAATAGTAACGAGATGGTCGATAGTTCTGCCCAGTGGCGCACACAAGGGGGGGGGTCCGGACCCCCCAAAGCCCTTGATATTTTTTCCGATTGATTATAATTCTAAGTACATAATACGTAAAATTTAATTAAGTATTTGTAATTAATGATTAATTTTATTAATTAATGCTAATTATTTATTCAATAATTAGTTTTTTACTGTGTTTTGTTCCCGTGAATCGACAAAATCAAAAGGAGCATGATACAAGAATGGTGAACTTTCGACCCCAGACTCCCCTCCTTGAAAAATTCCTGAGTGCGCCACTGGTTCAGCCAAGTTTGCCATTGTTGACGCCATGCGAGGTGACACATGTCTAACTTTTGCTGAACTCTCTTCTATTAAAAGGATGGAATTCAATGCACTTTGGAGAGTGCCCCCTTCCCACCCTTGGTATTTTGGGAGAAACCCTCGTTGGTATCACCAACTTAATATTCCTAGGGATCGGCAGAGGGCTCTACCACGCTTTTTCAGTGGCCACATCAAGTCTCTTACTTTTGAACAGGGCCGGAAAGACTTTCCAGAGTGTCATAGATGCAAGGCTGATCAGGCATCCCCCAGTCATATTCTTAATTGTTTGAGTTTTACTTTTGACAAGGCCTTAAGAAATCCCATTTTATTTCTGGATTTCTTGGAGATTTTTGGTTTTATGGAGATGGTGTAGCAGAGACACACCATCTGGGATAAGAAACAACACGATTGGTTTTGAAATGTGGTGTTAAAAGGTTACCAGCGGAAATATCCCGTTTGGCGTCGGTTGTATTATTTTTGGCGAGTTTAACGCATGTGCCGGCGGAACGGAAAGGTACCAAATTTGATGTTAGATTTTCAGAATTGATTTAAATAAATTAATTAATCAATTAAAATAGATTGTTGAACATAAATAGTAAAATTTGCAATAATCCATTCATATGGTAATCTTATATATAAATATTAATGATTGTATTTTTGTTTGTGACTTATACAAATCCACACCGTTGATCATATAGTTCCAAAAATTTCCATGAAGATTCGATGTTGTTTTAAAGGAATTGTTATTTCAAATTTATTTTTAGTGATTTTTTTTCTCAATGCAAAAAGAAGAGTTTTTATGTGTATGTGCATAATTGCCAAATATGCCATGACATTCAGTCAATAGTAGAAAACCATTCCCGCGCGTTTTGAAAACGATTGCTGCATTTGAGGATATCTTTTTATTTAGTAACATTTAAAAAAGGTATTTGCGGACGTAAATTGACATCCTAGCCGGATGTGGATTACGTAGGTGTTATAGATAAAAAAATTCCTATTTTTGCATTATTGGATTACAGACTTGAAATTTGGCAAGCATGTATCTTTTGTTGAGATATGTTATGAATGGATTTGGCGGAAATCGACATCCAAGTAGTGTTATAGATAAATATATTCTGCTTCAAAATTTTGCTTTCTTTTTTTTTAAATCAAGAGTTATATATGATTTATAAAAATGTAAAATCGAAAGAGTTAGATATCAATAACTTGTATGTTTAATCGTGAAATAATCGGCGAAACGAATGGGTAAAGGGTAGTACTTACTAAAATTGAAAATAAAATATGCTATTAAAACCAACGGCTTTTTCATATTGCATTGCATGCGTGCTTTTGCTTACGTAAAAGGAGATATTCAGTTAATTTCTGTAAAACTCAAGCATTAAAACTAAAATAAGAAATAGTTACCTTATTTAAATCAATATATACTAAAACTATTTTGAAAAAAAATCATATTAAATTAAAATTTTTAATTTGTTTCTCTAGGCTGAAAAGAGCATTAAGTCCCTCAAACACACACATATGTAACTATAGATTTAGAGAGTTAATATTTCTCCACAAGCCGCAAATTCTTTCCATTTAGGCAATTTGAATCACCAGGGTGTGCCTTCAGACCCAGTGGTTTTGTGGTGACGAATTGATTGAATCGTTGACACTAAGCGGTCTATTTTGTGTAATGTATGGTGTGAATTGTCTAAGACGGTAGATGCTTCAACACTCTATTTTGATGCATGGTCTGGTAGCAATAAGTTGTTAAGCTTTTATAAATATCGTAAAAATTGTGCAGAAATAATGTGAATTGTGTGGGGAGCTATGTTTCCTATCGATTTTTATTAGTATTATTTATTTATCATTTTTGTAGTTTAAAGTATATTTTAACAAAAATATATCATTTGAATGAATAAAGAATAAAAATGGGTATGTGAATTATTTTTAGATAATACTTTAATGTTTAATTTAGGATCCATTTAGAAATGAATACTATTTAATTAGGGAAAAATAGGGGACATTATAATATGAATAAAACTCGATAAAAATAAAATATAAACTGTATGAATAAAACGAAAATTTCAAGAAAATAATTTTTCTTTGTCTCAATGTATAATATCAATAAATAATTATTCATCTCAGAAAATAGAAGTAAAAATATATTAGATGTAAATGCCGAAATTAGAATATAATTTTGTGGAATTGCAACACATACGTGTAAGTAAACATAAGTGATTTTTTCGAATTTTTTTCTTTTTGGGAAATGCGGTATTATTAGATATGTGTGTAATTAAGACAAAATAAAAGTTTATGAAAGAAAACCACGTGAGTTTCCTCGATTTTATTTTTATATTTCCCCATTATTCCTCAATAAATTTGAAAAAACGCAATATCGAGCATGGTCCTTAATTTTTTTTTTTTGCCGCTTAATGAAAACCTT
Organism: Trichonephila clavipes; assembly: GCA_019973935.1. Taxonomy (NCBI): domain Eukaryota; kingdom Metazoa; phylum Arthropoda; class Arachnida; order Araneae; family Nephilidae; genus Trichonephila; species Trichonephila clavipes. Next base: position 84,881 of record BMAU01016028.1, on the reverse strand, counting down.
TCTTTTTTCTGATTAACCTACTTAAAATTATCCATATAAAAGTACAACACTCTTACTAATTTCTTCACGTTATTGTTTTTATAATACTTCAAATCCCTTTAAAAATGTTCTGAAGGTACTGCATCTTCAATTATATCTAATAAGTATTTTTGTTAATTATCAGTTATTTCCTGTGTTTCTTTTATCCCTTTATATTTCTCGTCAAATACTTCTTTCATCCATAATAATTTTCTAATTCTCTTATACCAAAGAAGGCCCTTGAAAGATATTGAGATATAGTTACTGGAAAAAAGGCTACAAACACTTTTTATTAGAATTAACATGCATCAAGAAATAATCCTTCAAAAAAGTGTAATTTAAGCGTGTTTGAAAGCTACTTTTTTGTTTAAAGCAGCATAAGCTCTAAAGCTCTAAACTAAAAGTAAAATTCCGTAAATATAACCTTTGAATGGATCCCAGTTAAGGTCATCTGGGCTTAACATTCTCTTTTGTTAAAAATACAAAAGAAAACATGAAATCTTATTTGTTCTTTTACACTAAGAGACTTGAATTCTTATTTTTTTCAGTTTGCAGCACAAAGCTTTGTTTTCTTCTTTAACATTTCCGTCCTTAAAGGACAGGCTCTAAAATTTTCAAGTCGGTCATTATCTGTTGCAGGAAATCGTGTTATGTTTCTATAACCTATGTTTTTCGCTTAACCTTTGAAATTTATAAATGTAAATTATATGAGAATTCTTATTTGTCATCAACAATGGTCATTTACTTTCTCGTTGTTTTTTCTTCCATCTTTTTTATTCGGCCTGTTATCTGGCTGTTTTTACGAAGAACCGACTTATGTTTAACAAGATTTTTTAAAAGATCAGTTCTAAAAGACTAACTGCTAATAAAACAGCGAGTAAGAAGAAGAAAAAATTATGCGTATTATAATTACTGACTTCATTTATATTTTAATTAATAACTAACACTACTTAAAACATGGTAATCACGAAGAGGTGGAGCTTTGAAATCACAGTATAAATGGATTTTCAATTAATTTGACGATCACTAAGAATAAATCTTACATAAAAAAAGCAAACATCAGAGGTAAATAAACAATAATAAGGCTCCTTAAAAGATTTTTCAAAGAAAAATTAGTTGACATTTGCATGAAATCTAACTGTGGAAAAATCTATTCATATATATGAACCAAATGTCAAAGTACAAGTCTGTGCTTCAAAACTCATAGTTTAATATAAATTAGAGGGCTTTAAAAACAAACACGCAGTATCCTTAAAGGAATCTCGGTTGACATGTTTATTCACATGGATATGGTTTGATTGTAATACCTATCCGAAACTGTAATATTTTGGGAAAAAATTGCATTTCAGATAATTATATACCTTCTATAGTTGAAAGTTAAATTAGTGTTACTGGTTGTAAAATTAGTTTTCGTAATCAGAATGAGTGATGAGAAACTTACTTCTGAGAAATTAAATTTATTTAAAAATTAAATAGCAATAAAATTAAAAAAACTTAAATCTTGATTTATTTTTGCAATTTTTTACAGACAGAAAAATAAACTACTTTTAGCCTTTTTAGCGTAAGATATACAAACGAACGATGTAAAAGGCACCTTTCACTATGGGAGCGAAACATGTGAATAAAATAGAGGGAAAACGATGAATTTTAAATTTTTTTAAAATCTGCTCTGTATTCAGGGGCGTAGCTACCACGGTAGCAACCGTATCAATGATACGGGGCCCCTACACTACAGAGGCCCCAACATGTATAACTACAGTTTCACTAACAAGGTTTTCATACCTAAGAAAGGCCCCGACGGAATTTTGATACTGGGCCCCCTCAGAACAAGTTACGCCAGTGACTGTATTAGTAAAGCGGTTCAAATAAGGTTCAATAATGAAATTAGTTTACATTTAAGGCTACACGGTACCCTTTTTCAAAAAATGATTTTGTAGACAGTTACAGTAAAAATAATTGATGTTTTATATTTAGATTATATTATTAAGCTGATTCTGTAAGCAGAAAGTCAGGTTGACCAGCCATTATTTTACAATTTTAAAAAATTAGGAGTTTTTGAAGTTTTTTCCAAACTCTTATAAAATACTCAATTTTTAAAATTTTTTAGTAATTTTAAGTTATTTATGATTCTTAGATTATTACAAACAATATTTAGTATGAATTTGAAAATCTATTCTCTTGTTGATTTTTAATAATTATTTTCTAGAAAAACCGGGAAAAAACACGAAAACTTTTAAAATATCAAATTTAGCATTTTTTAGAAAAATAGAGTTCTCAGCCATAAACCCATGCTAACTTTTATAGAACATACATTTGGGAATATATACAAAAAAAATTCAAGGCTCTATTTTGAACAGGAAAAAAGCCTTAGGGATTAGAAAACACTTATACCTTCAAAATTAAAAGTCTGAGAAAAACGCATTTAAAGTTTGTCAAGTCATAAAACAAAAACTTATAATGTCCGTAAAACTCTAATTTTTTAATATGTTTTTTTCCAATATATGTTCTACATTAAAACACTATTTTTATTAAATATGACTGAAAATTATATTTTTAATTCAAAATATATTTTTGCATAATATTGATAGCATTTGTTAAGACGTCAGTTTATTCAGCTTTATCTTAACCTAATATTTCACAAAAGTTTTGAAACACGAAGCATTTATGTACAAAAAAATAATGATTCTAATTTAAGCTAAAAATAGTCAGGTTTGCTCATAAAATTTAATTTTTTTCAGTTTTAAATTGGGGCAGTTTAGGAAGTTTTAGCTCTTGTCGTACGACTTTAAAATACTAAAGTATAGTACTACAATATGTTTAGTATAATGTAGTTTGGTATACATCAAGGAAATATTCAGTTATATCTGCAGCATTTGAATTCAGAATACTTGTATTCGGAAGTCAAATTGCAGAATCAGCTGAGGACTGATTTTTAGATACATCATTTTCAGTAATATTCCATATCTTCGAAATATTGTTTCTCACAGAAACCCAGAACGCATTTGGCAGAATGGCACTTTCTCTACAGGAAAAAATTAATGATAAAGCTTTTAAATTATATAAACTATTTTTAAAGCAAAAATTGGCCGTGAAATTAATCTTTATTAATTAATTATGAGAATTCAAAAAACTCAAAACATAATCAAGCAGAAATGATTTTAGTAATGAAAATTGGAATTAATAACCATTTCAAACTAAAAGCTCAAAAATATTTTTAATTAATTCAACTTAAGTGCGTAAAAATGCTTTAAAAGGAAACCGAAACCAAAACCATAGCTCATAAAACTTCAGATATCTTAAAAACTAATTTGCTAACAGATTTGAAATTTCGTGGCAAGCATCTCAATGATATGGACCACCAAAACATGCAAAAAAAATTTTTCGGTAAAAATGAAATTTTTAGGGTACTGTGCAGCCTTAAGATGTTTATTTAGAGATTTATATTTTTTAAAAAAAATTTAATCAGCAAATTTATTATTATTATTATTACTATTATTATTTGTTTTTCCTTTTTTTTTAATTAAAAAAATTAGTTTCTTTTGAAATAGTTTTATTAAATGTATATTTTTTACTATTTTACCGTGCATTTTTTATGGAAATTCAATGGTTGCATAACGGACCTCATTCCCGCAATTCCAGCTCTGCAATCAAATTGCTAGTTGAAGTTTTGATTATCTTAAAGAAGTGTTGAGATGATTGCTGCACGAATAATATAATTGATCTTTCAACCTTTCGTGATTGAAACGAAAGGGGAGAAAATAGGTAATGTGTGTTTCTGCAATTATAGCTTATTATTTAATAAAAATTTGACGTGTGTCTAAAAATATAATAATGACTAATCTTGATTGTGGTTAATGTTTTTAATCCAACAATTTATTTGCGTTACGCGAGAAGATAAAAAAAAATATAACAAATACAATTATTTTAAAAAAGCATCACTAACCCGGGATCACTCTTGCCTGCTTTTGCACCGTCGTTGGTCTAGAGGTGTTGAGAACACCCCAAACTTTCAACGCGTTTATTTAATTATGAAACATTTTTTAATCAATTATGGTACATATTTATGAAGTACAAGATATATATATTAGATTATTTAAATAAATATATTAAATTTATTGCATATTAATGAGACAAAATCGTGGCTCTGTGTATTTTTGGAATCCTGGAAGACCTTTCTAGTTGCTGGGGTGTACGGAACACCCCGAGCTCCTGAACTCGGACTAAGCAGGACTAGTACTTTTAACTATATTTACTTTTATAAATAAGTAAAATTTATATTAATTGCTTACACTTATATTAAGACAGAAGAAAAAGAATCAGAATAATATTGCAATTTTATTAATACATTTTTACTTTCGAGAAATTTTAAATAATTACTCTTTATTTAATCATCTGTATTTTTTGCTTTTATTTTAATCAAACACTACCTTATTCATGTTTTTATTTTTCAGTATGTTACATCAATGTTTTCTATTAAAATTTATCAAAAAAAAAATTAAAGTTATTACTGTTTAAATGCTGTCAAAATTATGCTCCTTAACAATTTTGTTTTGGCAAAGAACTCCATTTTCAAGTAATTTTTTATTCTTTCATTTTCGAACAATAAGATATAAATATATATATATATATATATATATATATATATATATATATATATATTCTCATTTCCGAATCTAAAAATTACGCTCCAGTGTTTTGATGTATACCTTCACTTGAGTTTTAGCATAATTTAGAGCAAAAAATTATCTTCATTGAAATATTGACATAATTTACGATTTCTTTATGAATATCCATCTTACAAAGCAAGCACTAAAATTAGAAGAACGGAACGATTGAAAATCACTCTTTCAATCGAATTAATCGGCAGTCGGAACATTAATAACTGGTTTCGGCCGATCATCCGCGGGTTTCACTTGGAAGATGGAAAGCTCTGTGATTGGTCGATGCATCGGAACCCGCTGTCGAAGCGCGAAAAGGTCCGTCTTTGTGATTGCAACATTTTGACTCGCAGTTTCACTAACGTTCGACGGTGCCCAGTTTGACGGCCAGTGGCAACGTGCGCGGTTTGTTTTCTTTTTGCACATGTGTGTGAACGCTTCTTGACTGATAATTCCTTTCGTTATATTCGATACAAGTGTGGATTATATAGTTATCTTCTGATTAATATTATCTCCCTCGGCTGTGCGTTGATTTGTGCTGCAGGTAATTATTTAGTTTATTTTCAATTCATGCTTGGTATTTCAATTTTGTTGAGATTGTTTTGATTTTGTGTGGGGCATCATTTTTGTTGTTGTTGTTGTTGATTCTTTTTTAGGGTTATAAATGTTTCGTGTTATTCATTTTTTCAAATTCAGTTAAGAAGTTGGAAGTGCCATATTTTTTAATCACTTTGATCTTTGAAAAAAATTCAGCAATTTAATTATGAATGTTATACGCGGGTTCGCGCGCGCATGATGTACAATAATTACCGTAAAATCTGGCGCACTTTTCACATCAAATTTACGGGTGCGCTTTATACGCCAGGTATAAAAATGAGAAATTCAAAAATCAAAATAAAAAAAAAGATGAGCAGAGAAAATAGTAGGCTTCTACACAGATCAAAATGCTGTTGCTTTGAAAGAAATAACATTCCTCTTATGAATTTAAGAGGTTGTAATTGTAGAGGTAAAACATTTTTTACTAAAATTTGGAAAAATACCTCGAATATAGGAGCATTGCACACTTGCATTTCAAGTTCCTTCATAAAAAAGGGGGTGAGCGCCATATGGCGAATATATCTAAAAACTAAAAAAATGTAGCTTGAAAGTGCAGGTGCGTGTTATACGCCGGATTTTACGGTACTAAAATTGAGTCGTTAATTATGTGCAATCTGTAGAAATTGCGCATTGTCCTGCGTAATCCAAGTATTATTACTTAGAGATATACTATATATATTTATATATTTTACACAAAAAACATTGTACATAGTTAGCTGTTAATAGTATGTTTTAAATCGTTTGACAATATTATGGAATAACTTTTAAAGTTTTCTTATTCAAATATGAGTCGGAAAAAATATGTGCTAGTTTTTTTGTTTTTTATTTATTTATTTATTTAATCGTAATTGAAAATTTTTTTCTTCAATTATTAGAGTTGTGGCTTTTTTGGCAAGTTTATGAGATCGGCTTGTAACTTTGTATTGTATTTGTTTATTTTCAAACATTCATACCTCCTTTTTTTGTTTTATGCCTACAAATAATTAGTTTTCAAAGTAGCATAGCTTGCATTAAATTTTATTTTATGTTAAAATTCAGGAAAAGCCATTATAAATTTTATAAATACTTAAAAATCAACTTTAAAATTTATAAAAGTGTTCTGTCACAGTAAGTTAACAGTTTTATCCTTTCAAACGCCTTAGTAAATTTATTGCCAATTGAAAATAATCCATTTAATATTAATTATGCAAAATTATGTAAAACGTTATTTATAAATTCTGACTTGTCACGCCCATACTGTTATCACCTGTAATGAAACAAAAAAGTTGCTTTGATTTATTTTGCGTTTCAAAGAAATTAATGGGATATTTTAACCCTTTTTGCTATTATTTTGGAAATTATAAACAAATTGATAGTAAGTGATTTAAAACTATTTTTCAATATAACAGTTTTTCAAATCCAGTATATAAAATATCTTACTCGTGTATGAAATTAATCATTTCTTTTACTTAAAACAATTTTTCCCCTTCCTGTGTAAATGATTAAAAGAAATAAACGTGTAAAAATTATTTTTGTATATTGTTAAGTATAATTATTTATTTTATTAAAAAAAAAGAAAATTACACATAGACTCTGAACAATTAGGCAGTTATTGATAAATAATGAATATTCTACGAAATTGATAATTGTGTAAAAAGTATTTAAAAGCAACGAGTTATCGTGAATCTGTTTGAAAATAGTATTACTTATATTTTGTATTAATTCTCATTTTTTTGGATTGCCTAGCGCTAGAGGAGTTCATGGAAGATTAAGATCGCAAATTTCATAGTGAATACTTAGAAGGGCTTCAAAGATTGACAGTTATTTTGAAATTAACTTAAATTATAGTTAAAATTATCTCCTTGCGTAATGTTGTATTTCAGGTGAAGTATAGACTAGATTAGGGGTGCCCAACCCACAAATGACCCTGCGGGCCACTTCGGAAAAACATTATAATCTCGCGAACCGCACGTAAAAATATGTACCTTTATATCAGATTTGGAAACAAAAAAAAACATTTATTGAGAGACAATTTAAAACAGGATGAATTATTATTATTGTCTTCATTATTTTTCATGTATACAGACATAGATAATATAATAATGTTTGTATAATATAATAATGCAATTATCAAATAATGTTTAAAATATTAGTGTTGCCATTTTCTTCAAAATTAGGATGTTCCTTTTTAATTTATCTTTCGTAACTCATTGTTGAAATTTGATAGTGCTGTCATTCGCAAGCGAATGAGTATACGTTGCCCTTTATCTTAACCGTCCTGAATATTTTTTTTAAATTTTAAAAAACATCTCTGACTGCCTCTTGCTTTTTGGGCACTCCAAACAGAAAATGAGGAGAAACGAAAGTCACACACACAGAGAATCATTTACCTTCCATAGTAAAGGATATGCATAAAATGGAATTCGGAATATATTAAAGTAATTTATTATAGAAAAATCAAATGTAGCTATTTGATAAAATATGAATCTATTTTAATCTGAAGGACATTTATATTATCAAAAATTATTTATTTTAAAACAAGAACAGGTAACAGGCAAATACATTGTAGATTTATATATATATATATATGTATAATTTCTCAAATAAATTACAAAATAAAAAAAACTTTAAAAACCTGATACTTAAAAATTTTTTTAAAAGAGTCGGCGGGCCACATGCGGCCCTCGGTCCGTGTGTTGGACACCCCTAGACTAGAGAGCAAACCTCGTCATCTGGTTTTAACTCAAAATTAGAGGCGGCGTTGCTAACAATCCTATGTGTAACTTGCAATGATCGATGTAGCATAGTTGCTGAAGTCATGCTATAGTAGTCTAAAGACCTACTATTCAGAAACGCTGATGTACATTAAAGCGGTCGAGACTCTAAGCAATCATATTGGCGTGGTGGGGATGTTTGGAGATAGGGTATTAGTTCAGGGTCGACCTCGTCATTTGATTACGATTTAAAATAAGATCTATCGCCAACAACCATCATGTTGCTTCTGAGTGTGACGTTAATTCGCGATCATTCAATCAATCACTGGTGAGCGTTGGCGTTGTGATTTTTCTTTATTTTCTATCCTTTTTTTTTCATTACATCCTCCTCTTCCTTTCATATATTCATAGAAGTTTAGTTAGATCACAAATATATATATTTTTGATAAATTCACGTGTGTTTGTTACTCAGTTTGCGCAATATAGTCTTAGTGTAAAAGTAAAATGTTTTATTTTAAACTTTTCTATATTTTATACATCAAAATAATTCGTTTATAATTATGGTTTGTAATATAAAGAAATTTCTATTTTAAAACAATTATATATTATTATTTTATCTATTATATCTTGAAATTTAACGTATTACAATAGAATTATATGTGTATGTATTTGTATTGCAATTTTCAGTGTTACTGGTTCGTATTCTCCATTTTTATAGTTATATATGTATATGATGAAGATAAAGTAGAATTTGGGATCTTTGGAGGTTTTTTTACTTTTAAATAATACTTAGAATAATAAAGATATATATAGATTTTTTGTTTTAGTTATAATAAAATTGAAAACTCAATTCTTAAAAAGTAACATTTTAAATTTTACCGCCGAATCATGGAAAATCATGGAAATATTTGCAATGTTATTATTTTTAAAAAAAAAGGGAACAGCAAGTTTGCATAAAAACAGTTATGCAAACTGTTTTTGTGCGAAACAGTTCTGTTTTCAACTTCAGATAAAAAAAATAAGTAAGAATGCTTCAACAAACGATTTTTTTCTGTGTATAGTACTTTTTCTAATACATATGCTTGTATATATATAACTATTATAAGAAAATACAGAGAGAACATAAAAGAGGGAAAACTGAAGGAGGAAGGCATGTTAATCAAATTTTCTAAGTAATTTAATCTATCTGAAGAACAATGGTTAGTTTTAAAATGAAATTAAAAACGATAGTATACTCACGAGCAAAGGAAATTCAACCATTATTGATTAGAAAATCTATCAAGGGTTTTTTTTAACTTTTAATCATAATCGAATTAACGTCACACACGCTTTCATTGTACTATAATGCGGAAAAAAGTAATTGAACTATTGGGCGGAGTTTTATAATGGAAGTTGCTTCAGAAAATATCAGTTTTAAAATATTTTGCAGTTTTCGCTATGTATCAGTGGCGCACATAGGAATTTTTCAAGGGGGAGGGGGTCCGGGGTCGAAAGTTCACCATTCTTGTATCCTGCTCCTTTTGTTTTGTCAATTTTCGGGAACAAAACACAGTAAAAAACTAGTTTTTGAATGAATAATTAGCATTAATTAATACAATTAATCATTAATAGAAAGTAATTAATTAAATTTTACGTACTATATACTTAGAATTATAATCAATCGGAAAATTGCCCCCCTTGTGTGCGCCACTGCTACGTATCATACAAAAAATAAACAAATAAATAAAAACTTTGTTAGATTAAGAATGATGATTTGTTTTTGAAATGTCCAGCAATTTTTTTATATGAGTACTTATTTCTTTTTATATGCAGCTATAATTTTACATACTAATATGAAGTTCTGAGTTTAAAAGTATACATGAGAAAAATTCCACAATAGTTAGTATCGTTATACTATAACCTGTACATATAATTAATTTTTCCATACTAATAATATTGATCTTTGATTGATAAAAATGATTCTTAATATCCAAAAACATCTTACTAGGAAACTTAGTCTGTGTGAAATTTATATCCTCATTATTTTCTTCTTTCTATAAATATGTATTTTTTTCCTTCCGTGAGGGCTAGTTTAGGGTAAACACGGGAGCCGTTGCCCCGGGATGTATCTAGAGACCTATCCTTTTCAACTATTTTTAATCATTTTGTTTCATCTTTCACAAATTTTTTAATTAAGTAGATGTAATTTTTAGTCGATTTGTTATCCAAATTCAGCCCTTAAACTAATTAAACTAATTTTCTTCTTTTTTTAATGGAATGTTTATTTAAGTATTACTTTAAAAAAACAGGGACGCTTTTAGCAATGGGCCTTATAACTTTGCGCCACGGTTAGGTAATGAGAAGTGCCCCTGAGCTGACACTCCACTATCCATTTTTCCCCACAAATTTCCCCCCTCTACGTTGCTGAACTTCAGTAATTGTATGACTCAAAATCTTGATTCAACAGGTGGCCGCGGTAGCCGAGTGGTCAAGGTATTGGATCGGGGCTGGCCTTGTCACGAGTTCGAGCCCAGTACCTCTAAAGACCCGCCGTGTAGGGCAGCGATGCACGTTAAATCTGTCGAAAGCTCAAACGTCCTTCCGTTGGTGTGGTGTGGTAGTTAGGAGAGGGGGTGCCAGCTCAGGTGTCGTCCACGTCACTTGACCATGGTTCAAAATTACGTGGTCCGTCGCCAAAAGCCCCCGTGTAGCTGAACAGTGCGACGTTAATATTCACTCACTCACTCACTTGATTAAAAAAAAAAAAACGCTGGTCACGAGTTAGCGACCATACCCTCTCAGTTATTGCGACTATTTTCTGTTTTAGGACATATTTATATTATTGACACTCGAGATAATTCGCAAATGATTTGAAATCGTTAGATAGCCTAAAATAAGATTTATAACAGTTTTATTAATTAGATTTACTACGTAAAGAATTGTGTTATAATTAATTCCGGAATAAAAAGTCTCATAAATTCAAAGTTTGAATATTAATACAATCAGATCTAAGATTGACGATAAAATAACATTCACAATAGTGGATAAAAGTATGGTTTTTATATTATATATATGTGGACTGAATGGTAAGAATAACTCTTTCAGAGTAATCATGGAAGCCTTTAAACTGGTGATATTGAAGTTCAGTGTAAAGTTGACCTGTTTTTGTGTGGCCGCGTTACCCTAGTGGCCATGGTCACTTACTCGTAGTCGGCGTTGTCGAGATGTGGGTTTGAGCCTTAGTGACTCTGAAACCTACCGTGTAGAGGAACTGCTGTACGTAAACTCCTCTGTGGCTCGAAATCTCCTGTTGAAGTGATGTGGAAGTCAATAGAGTAGGGTTTCCGCTCAAGTGTCATCCTCGTTCACAGTTCAAAGTTATAAGGTCCGTCACCAAAAACCCTCGGGTTGCTTTTGGAGCTAAGAGTTATATTTACGTCACACTGTAAAGGTGCATGAGAGCTATTAGTGATGGACTTCGTAAATTTGAACTTTGGTCAAGTGCTGAGGACGACAGCTGAGTTGACATCCCCTTTCCTAACTTCCACACCACGCCTACGAAAAGACGTTTCGTGTTTTAACGTGCATATTTAACGGTCATCGGGCACCTCTGCACCACTGGTCTTCAACGATACTAAGCTCGAACTTATGAAACGCCAGTAACGAATTCGTGACCTTGATCGCTAGGCTATCGCGGACACTCGGGCTGCTTTAGAATGCGACGTAAAAAAACATTTAACTTGGCGTTCTACGGAATAACGTGGTGGCTGTACGTGCTTTTTGCCTCAAAAACCCTTCCTTGTTCCTCTCTGGTGCAACCTTTATTACTCGTTTATAGCTCAAAACTACACGGCGCCAATGCCGACCATGTTATTCTATTGTGGCATGGGTTTAAATGTATTTTTTTTAAAAATAGAAGTGTTCTAAAATAATTTATAATCATACAATCACATTTTGTATTTATATGCATACTCTTTACTTTTTAGAGGTATTAGTGCTGATATTTTACTTATTGTTGCCTTACTGATATCCCTCTGAAATAATATCCCCTAAAGGACTTAGTTTCTAAAAATAAATATGACCCCAAGTACCTAAAGGATCCTTCCTATCTTCCAATGAATTGATTGTTTTTGATAAACAGGGGGGACGCGCCCCTGGAATGCCCAAGGGATTTTTCTTGATTGTGTGTGACAACCCTCCTTCTTGAAAATCAATAACTATATTTTCTTCTTTCTCCTTTTTCATTTTAGAGATCACAGATATAAATTTTCACTGAGTATTTACATGTTATATTTAATTGGATGCAGTAACCTAGAGGTCAAGGTAATGGACTCGTGGCCTTGTGCCCCTGAAGACCCACCTTGTAGGGGAGGGATACACGTTGAATCTGTAGAAATCTTAAACGTCCTCCCGTTGGTGTGGTAGTTAGGAGAGGGGGTCAGCACAGGTGTCGTCCTCATCCTTTGACCCGAGGTTCAAAATGTCGAGGTCCGTCGCCAATAGCTTTCGTGCAACTTAAGTGCGACGTTATTATCACAATCTGTTAAGATAATAGATGGAGCTGTTTCAACAGCGGTGTTGTGTAAGTGTATCCCCAGAAGTGAGGGGAGTTGTATGTATGACGAGAGAGTATGTATGTTTGACTCACTCACACTGAGTCAAAAATTATATTAAGGTAGGAGGGCTATAAGAAATAGAACTGCAATTTAGGGGTTTCATGGAATTTAATGGAAATATTTGGAAAATGATTATGACAAAGAAAAGTAATTTGGTGAGATCGAAAAGTGAAACAAAAAAACGCCATTTCGTTATTTATTTTTTGAAAGATTAGATTAATAACGTATTATGATTTTTTTTATAATCATACATAAAAAGGAAAATCACTTGACTCAAATAACTTACATTGAAAACTTATAGAATACAGAATTTAAAGAAAAAATATTTTGCTATTAAACGTTCCAAAATTATCATTGCGTGAGTGATTCCACTCAAGATGCTTCGTTATTTTTTTGTTTAACATTTATCAGTTGTCTTAAAAACACGTTAACCTTTTTTTTTCTTATTAAAATAGTATTGTATTTTTATCTGATAGCTAATTATTGTTTCATTTTTATTTGATTGTGTCTGCTAGTTAATGATGCAAAATTATATCTATACTATTCGTTAATCACATTTGATTCATAATAAGTTTATCTGAAATGTACAGTTGTTTATTTCTCGCTTACACATTCTAATGAAATTTCATTCATAAAAAAGAGTAGTAGGAAGTTCGTCTATACTTGTGTCATTAACTATTAAGAGTTGGGGTTGGTGATCACGCTGTCGCTGTGAGCGTGTGCTTTCCTCACTGAATTAAATTACTCCCATCATTAATGACCTTATATTTTAACTCACACGGAGAAAAAAGGAATTGCTTGAAGAAATCTTGTCCTTTTTCGAGTGAGTCGTCGTAGTAATTGATAAAAAGAATATCATGATCTTGAAAGATAGCTTCGTTTCAGTCTAGTAAGCAATGAAGCATTACCGTCGGATCATCATGTCCTTGGTCGTATCGCTTCATTTGGCGTTTGATATTCAAAGTCAATGTGGTTTCTCACACTGAATTGGATAATGTCTCCTTTTGATGGTGATTATGAGGACAATGTGTCTGTATATTTGTATTAGCGGAAGATAGCGGCTAGAAGGGAAAAAAATTACCGAGTAGTGAACCAAAACCATATCATTTTTGCATTTGTGCTTTTTATTTATTGAGCAAACACGGTTCATTGAGTAAAAATGTATGAAATGTGATCTGTATTTGTGATGGTATGGCAATTTAAATCGGATACTGTTATTATATGATTCACAAGTAGAGGGCATATAAACTTTCTTTGACCAAGGAATTCAGGCCACGGTCACCGTGCAATGAAGATCGTGCTGTTCTCAGATCGGGATTCATTGTTTTATTAGTTATTCATAATTATAAAAGTCTGTTGCCAAATAATTTGAGTTACTCTAGGACAGGTGGAGGCATTAAGTCGATCGCAATCGACAGGTGGACCACCAAAACATTTTGGGGGTGATCGCCTGAAGATTCGCTATTAGTAAGTATATCGAAATATTTATGGTTGGTCGACAATGAACAGAGTAAGTCTTCTATTAAGTATAAAACTATGAGAACTAACTTTAGATGAACATATTATATTTTTTATGTATTTTGAATTGTTTGTTAATAATTGCATTTTTTAATATTATTATATTAGCGGTTGTGTTATTATCTTGCGCTTTGCTTTAAACGAGGTCTTAAATGTGTAAGTTTTTTTTATTATAGTTACGTTGCTAAGTACATATTCAGTGTTTATTATTTAGCTATAATAAATATTGTAGACTTTTTTATTAATTCACCACACCTACGCCATTCTGTGTACTGCAACATCTTGAAAAAATTTAAAAGTAGCCCGTACCCTGGAAAAATCTGCTGCCCTGTCTGCTGCTCTAGGGTGATATCTATTTTAAAAAAAAGTAAATTAAATGAGGTGGTTATAAAAAGTAAATTTTGCATGAAAACAAACATGCTATCCAATATTTTTGAATAGTTAAATGCATTAATCCGCCCAAAAAATTTCATCTTTTAAAGTGCTTATTATAAAATAGATTTTATACTAAAAATTCTTGAATGATAATTGCAAAACTTAATGTACTTCTAATAAAAATGTATCAGGCAAAGATGTTTGGTTACATTGACCCACCGGAAGATGGAAAAAATTTGAGGGATTTGTCATTCAAACTATAAATTTATTGTTAATATATTAGGTTGGAGAAAAAGAAATCCATTATTTTTTCGGTAGATGGCTGTAGTGTCGATATCTCGTGAAGTATCGATCAAGCAATTTCAGATGTATGCTTGTTCTCAAGATGACATTTCACACTAAAAAAGATATTTTGCTTTTTTTTTTGTTTGATCCATTCGTTTGTGAGTTACAGGGTGTTAAAAATGGAAGTCCCAAAGAGAAAATTCGGTTCTTTTTGCAGTTTTTCTTTGATAAAGGCGTCCCATTCTACAATATTGTGTGAAAATGATCGTGGTCAGAGTGCGACGAAGCAGCTCAAACAGTGGTCAAACCAGGACTAACGACCAGGAAGATTCTACTGTTTATTTGGTGGGACTGGAAAGGAATCATTTATTAGGAGCTGCTTCCGCATGGCCAAACACTAAATTCAGATTTCTGCTGTGAACAACTGGACCGTTTGAAGCTAGCGATTGACCAGAAATGGTCAGAATCGGCCAACAGAAGAGGTGTTATGTTCCATCAGGACAACGCCAGGCCACACACTTCTGTAGTGATTTGCTTGGTTGGGAAGTTTTAATTCATCCACCATAAAGTCCGGACCTGACACCAAGCGATTACCACCTTTTTCTCGCATTGCAAAACTTCTTGAGTGATAAGAATAAATCGATTACTAGATGTTTTTTTACCAATAAGGGCCAAGACTTCTATGAGAGAGGCATTATGAAGCTACCTTTAAAATGGCAACAAATTATACAACAAAACGGTGAATATTTGATCCGAATCGGACAATGGAAAGCATGTTAAATAAAGTCTTGATTTTCATGCAAAAATACTGGATTTCTTCTCCTCTAACCTAATATAACAAGTATATATAGCAAGTAGTCCTATGTATAAGGGAAACTAAAATCATTGCATAATAATTACTAAAATTCATTTGTTTAAGCTTAATACGAGTTACGTTAACTAAAAATAGATCTAATTCATTTGTGAGGAATTTATTTTTATGTTATTGTAAATAATAACGAGGACAGAGAACTGAAATTTTGTTAATTGATCATAAAAGAAATTAATTGTATTCCACAAAAACAATTAACGTTAATGTTTTTATTGACATAAGCCTTTAAATTTTGTATATTTTTAGTATACAATAATTCACACAAATGAATAGATAAATAAAATTTAAACAAAATTTGTTTATCACAAGAAAATTGATTTTACTTTATTATTCCGAATCTGTTTCTGCTTTTTATATATATTCTTTTAGTAACAGTATTAAAACAAGGTATATTTAAGCGTTCTATACATTCTTTTAGTAATAGTATTAAAGCAAGGTATATATTTAAGCGTTTCTAATTTCAAGTATTTTAAAATATATTAGATTTGTAAAATCAATATCAAATTAATCCAGCAATTAAAAAATAATCGGATCTTGTTTTTCCTTTTAGAAAGTTTTTTTTGTAAAGCTGTTGATTATAGGTACTTAAAGGTGAAGAGGTTGCAGAATTTTATACTCTCTGTATCTCTTAGTTATGCTTCTCAATATTTAATAAGCTTCAATAGTTAAGTATTTATACAAATAAATTTTCTGGAGATTAATTGACCAATTGAGGAATTTTAACTTTGAACTGCTAACAACTCATTTAAAAGAGATTAATGTAAATATTGTGTTTTCATATTGTTATTAAATCAAGAAGTACAAATCAATTAAACACTGTAACATCACACTCGTGCCTTAGATAACTTTTACTTATAATGAATAATAGCTTTTGGTCTTTTACTGTAACAATTGTTTGAATCCCCCTACAAAATAAAGAAAATGTATTAAAATTTTCGATAGTCAGTTCTCCCACTTCCGCACACACACATGCCAACACGACCCTAAAGGCTTTTAAAAAATCCTATAAAATAACTATTTTATAACAATCTTCGTATAATTCATATTTTTTTCCAGTAAAAATAAAGAACGCGCCTGAAGACCACCCCATGTCAAATTTTTTCTCCTTTCTATAAATCTCCCATTTATGTCACAAATTCTCGTAGCAATCGGTTAGTCAATGTCAAGTGTCCTGCCTCCTGTTTTTCATCCCGTGACAACTATTTCGTGTTCGACGCCGAGAATTCGTGCCCCACTAAAAGTTGTTCCATTTTCCCAATCGAAGAACCCTATAAATTCTTATTTTATTTTCTCCGAACTCGTTTATCCAGAGATCTGTCACTTCTGGGCGTTCGCCTTCCCTGTTACAGATGAGAAGCCTCCCTCTCAGCTCATCGCCCTTCTACAATGTTAGAGAGGAAGTACTTATAAAGATTTTTTTCATGTGAAACTAGTGAGTTTTCGTGAATTGTTTCATTTGATTAAGTGAAGTGAGTGAGTTCTTTGCGTATCACATTATTATGAGTCTTAATATACTTGTTATCACTTACTTCCAGAGTTGTGGATATGATTTATATTTAACATGGAACTTTTTTTTTGTGAAGTATCAAGTAAAGCATTAATTTTACAAAATCGAACATGCAATTGTTTTCCATAGCAATTCAATTGTCGTATATAAAATCCTATAAAAATTATGAAACTTTTTAATGGATGAAAATAAGGCTCATGTAACAAATGAAACCTTTTTTAAATCCATAGATTGTAAGATGTACTTTATATCGCACCCCCCTCCCCATGAATTCAAGATTTAACCCTCTTACCGGAACATCCGTCTCTCAGACGGGGATGATTTGCTTTGATGCTTGTAGATAACGCTGTGGTGTGATTTTTCGGGTGGGATGTCTTGTCATCTTTAGTAGGGCCCTACCCAGTGAGAGGATCCCATGGTGATACTTGGCGATTTTTTTCCAACTCACAATTTATGCGATTTTTCTTATGTATCACCGTCTATCAGTATGTATATTCCTATAGTTTTTTCGTTTTTGGCTTTATTATTTTTACATGAATATAAATAATTTCTAATCAGTTCTTATGAAAATACTTGTCACAATTCTTGTGATAAAAAATAGGTTTATTTAATGTTCCTCACAAAGATCAAAATATTATAAAATCTACTCAATTTCATGAGCGATAAGTATATTTAAAACAGTCCATAATGCAATAAAATTTTAAAAAAAATTGCGTACCCGTCTGGCAGACGGATGTTTCTAAGAGCGGACAAAAAAAAAGTGATGTTTCGGCTAGAGGGTTAAACGAAATATAACGCTCTACAAATATAATTTCATTATAACTATTAAGCAATCATATATTTTGTGTGTTAAATTCCTAAAATAATTTGAAGAATTTTTTTTCATTTCTTTTTGGCGTCCTTGGGGATGAAAAAGCGTCAAACAATGAAATGACTTTGTTAATTAAATTTTAGAAAATGTTCACGGGGCGTAATGTAAACTTAAGTTTTCAATTTATTTTTATTTTAGACCTTTATTTTAAACACCAGGAACTTTTTTGAACGTAAGCTTTATTAAATTTAGATAGCAAAAAGAAACAATACATACTCGTATTTACAAATAGATTATGAAGGATTTTCCCTCTCCACCTGATTTAACAAAGTTGATTAGCATATGCAAAAATTCAAAAGATTTGACACATCAAGTTAAATTTTTGTAGATGATATTTTTTTAATGATTGCTCTGAAATTTCATTTAAAACTTATTATTAGTTCCAAAAGATATTTGAGGGGTAAATGCCATTGTATTATCTCACAGCGCTAATGATCCAAACTGTTTCTCCCCTTTCCATAACAGCGCGGGAGAATTAGACCGATAATTTAGATTTATAGTCTATTATGCAGTTCATAAAATCTCTGCAATTTGTCCGAATATTGCATATTCCTGATTATTCAAGGGGATTCCATAAAATTTTCGCTTAACATGCTTGTAATGTCTCTAGTAGTGAGGAATTGAAATACAGTCGAACCTCCATATAACGAACCTCTCTATTGCGAATTTTTCTATGTATAGCGAACTTTTTCCTGGAACCAACAACATTTCACGATTTTCTTCGTAAAATAACCTCCCAATAACGAAGTGCATTTTCTATGTAACGAACTTTTTTCTTGTGATGCAATTTTTTTTTATCGGGATTTAGCGACTTCGTTAAATAAAGGTCCAACTGTATATAGTAATATCACAATATTTTCTTCTTTCCTAACTCTATTCTCAAAACTTGTACCTTTAATAATAATATTACTTCAAAACTTTTTTAATTGTTTTTGTATTTAAAAAAAAGTATCGTTTGATGCTCTAAACTTTAGGTAATGTTCAGTAGGAAATGTTTACTGTCAAATATTTGAGACGCTCATTGAATATTAAAAAAAGGCTCTTTTAAATTCCTATTACTCAGAAAATTAAAAGCAGATTTTTTTTACAAAATTTAAAAATTTTAGACTAGTTTTAAGATGCAAAAATAGATTACGGTAAAATAAAAATTAGGGTAAAAATTGAATTCTAAAAGGAGAGAGAACAAATTGTGCTTCAGGAATTATTTAATTATATTAATTAAGTATTCCATTAACGACGCAGTGTAGTTATGTCTTAGAACTATTAACCATTATTGGTACCGATTTAACCCAGTCATGATGAAAAAAAGCCAAGGAATTACTATTATCATTTGACAATAAATCAAAATTACGAGGTTCTTCGCCGATGGCCATCGTGTGGATGCGAAGATAGGTGTTATTTCAAACGGTTTAATATGCCATAAACGAATAAAACGTTTACAAATATCTACTTCACGCATAACGTATTATTGAAAAAATTATTGAAAAAGTTTACGTTCAAATTTATCTGTTATTTATTATTTTCATCAGAAGAGCAATCATTTCTATGACTAAGAAATATTTTCAAACGGAGCAGAATTTCTTCGAATTATCAGTGATGCTGAGAATAATTATAAACATTTTAGCTTAGAAATCTCGAGTACTTTGAGAAAAATATTCAAAAAATGAGAACAATTGATCCCCCATCGATATGTATTTTATGATTTTATAACTTTAAAA
This sequence comes from Trichonephila clavipes, assembly GCA_019973935.1. NCBI lineage: Eukaryota > Metazoa > Arthropoda > Arachnida > Araneae > Nephilidae > Trichonephila > Trichonephila clavipes. The sequence goes on along the minus strand of BMAU01016028.1, from coordinate 65,175 downwards.
ATAAAATAAATTTATTGCTCAACAAAACAATTATGTTATCCCTGTTGAAAATTGAAATGTTTAATTGTGCGAAAAAAGGAGAAAATATATTCTTGAAAGAATTTGAATTTATTGCATTTTTTTAATAAATTATTCCTTCTCTATTTTATGTTTTGCAATATGTGATAAATTTCTAATAAAAAAACTCGTCAGATATCTGCTTATCCTTTCATGCATATACATTTGACATGTGTTATGTCCAAAAAGATTTCAAATCTTTCAACTCCGATTAAAAAACACTCAACACTTTTGCATAACTTAGAACTTGTTCTATCTTGTTTCTAGATAAGAATTATTTTAATTCACAGATACGAGTGCTGAAATCGGCCGGTATCTTTTTACTCTCAAGAAGACGGTTTGTTTAATAATGGGAAGTTACATGTCAGTGAGAGATAACAATCTTTTCTTAGAAGTCAATATCTTGTATTTATTCGGCATAAAAGGGTGTCGACTTCATCGATTTACCATCCAACGAAAAGCAAGTTCAAATCTTCTTGTTGGTTATCACAGCAATATCTGCTTTAGTGATCGGGAGAATTTATTTTGATAATGCGCTGTATACTTAAATTTTTTTCTATATGTAGAAATGAAAATAGTGAAAATAGTAAGAAACTGCTGCATACTCTTTTAAGTTTCTTACTAGTTTTAACCAGTTAACAGTGGAGCCCTTATATGAGAGCTCGCAACAATTTTTGTCACGTAAATCGAGCGATCGCGAGTAAGCTTAGCAATCACAGAGTAAAAAAGTGCCGTTGTTAAATTATTGGATAAAAAAGATGGGTTTATTTTATAAACTTGCCGATTTTTTATTACTGATTATTTATTTAATTGGTTCACGTAAACATATATCACTCGAAAACTCTAGAAAAATTGCATATAAAGGTAAGAATTTAAATTCCTCCTGAATGTTAGTGACTGTCAAAATTTCCAATACTGGGGGACGTTTTGAGGCATGGAACAACTGGGGCCGGACCCAGGGCCTTCGTCACAGTGGGAACTTCGTCAAATGTTAACGTCAAATTTCAACGGTCAAATGTTATTTCCTGTTGTATTCTCCAAAAAACTGGGAATTTCGGACGATATGTCAACTGGCTACATGTGATGACAATCGTCCAAATCTAAGTCTAAGACTACCACCATATATTATCATTACTCATTCAGCTAAAAGGTAGCAGTTGGTCGAGCTGGTTTGTGCGATTGTAAATTATGATTATATATTTGTTTCGGGTTATGGTTTGTACGAGCTATGTATGCTGTGTACTGTCTGCTTTTAAGGGCCATAGGTGGGGCCTACATTTGTGTAGGGGCCCAGGTCCTCAAGAAATCTTAAGATGTCTCTGCCCATACTGAGACCTAAACACATATTTATGTATGTCCTTCTTTACTGACTAAATATTTTCGTCTTGTCACTAAGGAAGCTCTGGAGTAGATGCTTTACGGTTGATCCCAATTCTCTTACCATAAAGCATCTTTGTCTCTTCTAGAAAATAAAATAACTGTTCTTTAGACAGCACGGCATTGGGCCATTACTCTAATGTTAGCCCTAGGTTTAACATCAAACAATTGACATTTGCACCAGTGTTCCCCAACCTTTTTATCGAAGCGGACCGGTCAACGTTTGTTAATTTTACCGCGGCCCGCTGAGGAGGAGGATGTTGATTGTTTATATTTTAAACTGTTTTGATTTAATAATTTAAAGTTAATTGTATTTAATCAGGACTTCAGAATAAAATATATCTACACCAAAAAATGAATATAAAGTGATTTTTAACAAGGAATATAAAGTGATTTTCATAAAAAAGTAGCCCAAACCCAAGAAAAATATACAGCAGTAAATAAATGAGAAATAATTTAATGTTTCTTGTGCGGACCGGTAGTATTTGATCCACGGACCGGGGATTGGAGACCACTGATTTACACCACTCGATAGCTAGGTAACTTCGGCCATCAGAACTATCAATGGGCTCAGCGCCTGGTCGGCGCCACGCATTTGTCCTATGACTCACCATACCAGAAGGAACCGTATTATAAATCAAATTCCGACTTTTGACTTTGTCCCTTTTAGGCTAACATTTAAAAAACTTTATCATCGCACGTAAATAAATTCGTTATACGAACTTATACCCTGTTGCAGCCGTTGCATATGGGGACACATTTCATCTTCAGTTTTTCATAGTTTTTAAATTTGTTTTACTCCGACCAGGCCACAAAATATTCTAAACATTGTTTATTTTTCTCAAAAATTGCTGTTTAAATGGTCATTACTTTTTTACGCCAGGTGATTATACTCGTCAATGCACAAAGTCCTGTAACTTCTCCATGACGAGTATACTTGTCAATCATAGTTAACTGGTTAATGTAGTTATGATAGAAATAGTAGATTTAATGCTACAAAAACGTGTTGAAATAATTTCCACATATGCATTAGAATACTAACTGAATTACTTTTATTCTATTAAATTAGCGATTTAATTTTATAATTTTATTTATCGTATTTGTCAAAACTTCACATAAAATACCATTCTAAAAATAATTCTACTATGTCTACATGATTGTGATCGATGATTTACTTATATATACTTAAGGATTTCATAATCCGAAAAGATATTGTATTATTTAGGAACTAATTTTACAAAATCCGTAAAAGAAACTATTAATATTTTAATGTATTACCTCAAATTTTCTTTCTTATCAAGATTTGTATTTAAAACTTCCCCATTCACATATTTATATTTTATTTTTATTTTATCAGGTGTATTGTATAAAAAATTCTCATTTAAAATTAAAGCGTCTGTTAAATTTGAGTTCAGTAAGAATGGCACTTGCTGTTTTGATTTAGATTTCTATATACTTTATTTATATATGTACGTAATAATTCCCACTTGTGTCCTTTTTATTAACTCTTTGTACTAATATTTAAACAAACTTTAATTCTATGGTTTAAAAATAACAGTGTAATCTTAATCGTAATCGGCTAGTCCGAAATCCCTGTCCCACCCATTCTATCCAATCAGAACTACTATTAAATAATAATCACGTGCTTGCCACTGCTAGTATAAAAGCAAAACTCTTGTGTAATCGCTCTATTTGTCTTTGTGTTGTGTCCTCTAAGATGTCGCTACTGCTTGTCTCTTGTCCGCTTTGCAATCGTCACAAGTTTGTCTCGTCAAGGTGAAAATCTTCCGTAATTTTGTCCCAAGCTTTTGATGTGTGCGTAAAATTAAAAAAGATGAACGTCCACATAAGATGTTGTTTTAATGAAAATCTGCTAACACTCGACAAATACCACTCTCAGCCAATACGTAGCATCTATTATTTCTTGTTTTTGATATGTTAATACAAATTTCTTTCATATATATATATGAAAGAAATTTGTATTAACATATCAAAAACAAGAAATAATAGATAATGAACATAACAAGCATAGCACTATATATATATATATATTCATATCACTATATATATATATAGTGCTATGAATATATTTTAGTTTATATTTGTAAATTATTAGCTTTAATTATAAAATTAATTAGGTCAGGAAATTCAAATTATAAATTTTTCAATGGCTTTCTCGTAGATATGTCCTTTATAATGTATACAATTTCCATTTTTTAAATTATTTTTGATTTCCGTAGAACTGACTTATAGTCATCTCTGGATTTTTATTTTATTATTAATTCAAGACGACATTCAAACCAATATCTTTGTTCTGGACTACAGGGACATATGCATATTAAATTCAATGAAGTTTGGGAATTCTAATAGGACCAACTGGCTTAATGGTCATAATTACGAGTTTCTTAACATGTGATATTCAAATCGAGTCATAGATTCCAGTCCTTTACCCACTAAATACCTTTTGTTAGGGATAATGACACTGCTTGTTAAAGAGAACTTAGAATCAACGTCCTCATGTAGCGTGGAATACCTACTTAGGTATTATCTTCGATATTTTATTTCGAGAGATTCAAACATTTCAAAGTATATCTCCAATAAACCTGGTTCGGCGTCAGACCAAAGTTAATTCAAGCCCAACAAAAACTTCATGCTTAGGCATAGCATGAAAGTTGTATGCTTGGTTCATTATTGTCAGATACGTCGCCAACTAATCATTACGCAACTTTGAATGAAAATAAATCATTTTAAATTTATATTAAACATAATCTTTAAAAAATAATTAGAAACGGTCGCAAATATAAGGCTATATTCACTGTTCCCATTCGTTAAAAAGGCAGTCATTCGTGGTAGAATCTCTAACAAGGTCTGCTTATCATCCAGTCTGAACTGTATGCCACCAGCCGTTATTTATTACTAACCTTTTCCGTTCAATCTATTAGATTAAAGCAGCAATAAACAACTGATCTCTATCCGTAAGAAATCTTGAGCAAAGGCCACATTAATGGCTCTATTAGCAGCCAGATAGACACGTGATAGCTAAGACAGGTACACGATACTTCAAGTTGCCTTTCGATGGCAGTTAATTATATCGTTTCAGTGTACCCTACCTCACGCCTCCCGTAGGGAAACGTACCCTGGAATTAAAACTTCGTTTAAAAAACCCACGTGTTTCTTTGATTTCGTCAATTCACCTCTGGCTAATTGCAGAATCTGTAACACAGTTTATGTAATGATCTAGTCGACCTTGCTAAATAATTTTTCTTTTACGTCTACCAGTATTTCTTTTTTTTATTATTATTTTAAATTTTTTATTTTGATTAAGATGCTTCATCCTTTATCGGTGGTTAAACACGTAATTCTGCATCGAACGCGATTTCTTTTATGAAGTAGATTGATTTTGTTATGTATGGCAGAGATAAATTTATAAACATCTGTGTGTTTTTTATTTACTATTGTTTTTTGTTCGTTCTTCAAATGTTCCTCTTTTTGCACTTTTGTATTAAAAAGAGCATTTTTTTTGTAATCATATATCTATCTGTAATTAATTGTAAGGGATGTTTGTTTTAATACAACGTGGGAGATAACAAAAGCAAATTTGCTATTTCGGATATCGAAATTACCTTATTTTTATGTGTAATATTTATAAAAAGGAAAAGAGTCCATTGTTTTTAATTAATTGATAATATCATAAATTTATATTTATAATGCATGCGCGCACGTGTGTGTGCTTGCGTGCATGCGCACACGTACCATGGGAGAAGATCAATTGATTCTTAATCAGGCAGTACTATCATAAATAATTGAAACGAAATATTAAAAAAAAATTGTACATAGGTGCTTTCTTTTTCTGAAACAATAGTTATTTTTCATACTTGACTGTCGCTTCCATAATAAATTATGTACACTATTAAATCAAAAATTTGAACTAAAAGGCAAAATTGTGAAATTTCCAACATTTAAAAAAATTCTGTATATGTTTTTAAAAAAAAGCTCACCTCTAAAAAAATTACATTTAATATCAACATGGAGATTTTCAAATTTATTTTCTGGTGAAGAATGGGAGTTTTTAATACAAATTTAATTCTAAAATAATTTTGTCGCATATTAATAGCAATATGGAATTCTTTAAATATTAAGGATCTATAGTTCTTAATTCCTTAAAAATTAATCAATTCTTCAACTTCTAGTTTTTTCAAATTCTTATAGAATATCAACTGCTAAAACTCAAAAACACGTTCAAACCTTACAAGCAATAAATAAAACAATCAGTTTTTCGATTTTTAATTTTTTCAAATATTACTGATTTAGAGTGGTGAAGAACTCCATCTTTGTTTAAAAAGGTATAAAATATCATAGAAAAATTTCTTTCTGTTTTGTTATTTCAATCGCTTTAATTTTTATTGCGCTATAAATAATACAACTAGGTAGCTTTAAAATTTATTAATTTAAATTTAGATGCATAACATGTAAATGAATGTGCTTACAACTTCATAAGAGTTTGATGTTATCGACAAAAAATTTATTAGATTTGAGTGGAATTTTGTTTAAGAATGAAAGGCTGAACTAAGTTTTTCTTGAAAGTATTCAAATTCAATTTAATCTCAACTTAGAAAAATATTTGCAAAGATTAATAAAGTAGATTTCAAAAGAACTATCACATAGAATTAAGGTACTTAGTATGCACACCCGTTTGCAAAGCTTTTCAATCTTTACATAGACTTCCTAGAAAAGCTAGATATTTACAAGAAAGGGGGAAAACTTTTTTCTTTGTGTCAGGTTTGAAAGATATTTCTTTTCTATATAAAAAGGAAGCTTTTTCGTGATGCTTTAATAAATTTGACGTACAAAAGCAACAGTCCCAAAGTTCAAGTTAACTCGCGAAGTTGGCAACCTCGATTTCGCAAGTGTGATACGCACTTAATTGGCAACCATGTGCTTTGTTTCATATAATGTCGCCAATACAGTTACGATTGTATATTATTTTAAGTTCTCGCAGAAAAATATCGCAATGATTTCCTGGACTGGAATCGTAGCGGGAGAAGAAAGGAGCTGCAGGTTTATCAAAATCTAATTACTTAAAAATTAAGTGTTGGACGATGCATCTTAGTCGCCCATCCGGTGTAGTGGTCAGCGACGCTGACTGCTGTGCCGTAGGGACTGGGTTCGAATCCCGGAGAATGCATGGATGTTTGTAAATGTATAGTGCCTGCGTGGCATGGGGTACTCTAAATAGCCGTCGAGCTGCAAGTTCTCTCGTGAGGTTAATGGAAGAGTAAGAGAGGTGGGAAGCCTCTGACCACCCTCAAAATTGGGGGGAACCGAGCTAAATCATTCTGTCACCTGTATGGTGTTAAAAGCTACGGCTAACGACAGGCGTACTTGGCCGTCTGCCATGATGAGCTTCGTGGGCCTTGATCTGGACTTTACCGATCAGGTGGCATTAGTAACAACAACAACGATGCATCTTCAGTGATGAATTTAACTGAAGAAGAGCGTGAAGAAAACGAATTTGTGAAAAAAAACAGCAACAAATAAATAGAACTACACAATACATGTAAATTACAATTTTACAATTTGAACAATGAGTATGAACTTTAATATAATTTGTGCAATGGGGTCCTCTGTTAGGCTGGTAGAGGGTACTCCTCCTAGTTATATTGGTGTAAAAAAGAGAAAGAGAAAATTTTAAACACTTAAAAACAATAAACTTCGATGTATAAATAAGAATTTAGTATTTCTTAGCACATGTAATACGTAAACTATTGAAATGGGTATAAATAAGAAATGGAGACATATTTCTCTAGGAAGGCATTTCACCTGTGTTTTTGCGTCAACACATGCACGCACGTACTTGTACATACTGGGGCAGGGCCACTTTAAGGCTTAAGGCGCAAATGATTTGGGGGGGGGCGCCATAAATAGGAAGGCGAAAAAATATATAATTGCAGCGAACGTACAACCTCTATGAAGATAGTAAAGCGATAAACGATGAAAAATGATAATTAATAATTTGAATAATTTAAAAAAAAGTTTATACGTAAATTATACTCTATATTGTAATTGTGTGGCCGCGGTAGCCGAGTGGTATAGGTATCGTATCGTGGCTTGCCTTGTCACGAGTTCGAGCCCAGTACCACAAAAGACCCGCCGTGTAGGGCAGCGATGCACGCTAAATCTGTCGAGTGCTGAAACGTCCTCCCGTTGGTGTGGTGTGGTAGTTAGGAGAGGGGGGTGCCAGCTCAGGTGTCGTCCACGTCACTTGACCATGGTTCAAAATTACGTGGTCTGTCGCCAAAAAGCCCTCGTGTAGCTGAACAGTGCGACGTTAATATTCCATCAATCAATCAATCTATACTGTAATTGTAAGCTATTTCATTAATTTATTGTACATATTTGTAAAAGGCAGGGTGGGTTATTCGTGATGCTATCAGGTAAAAAATGAACAAGAGTGGGAAAAACATGCCATTATTTTTTCCTTACGGTTGCCAGTCTGTGACACAGGTGGGTCCATAGGTGGTGGATAATGGAAAGAATCTCTCAAAGAACAAAAACAAAGAAAGGGAAAAGAATACGAACCACTCAAAGAACCAGCTCGAAGCAAAACTGGCAAGGTAAGTACTGAAGGAGGGGGTTGTTTTAAAAATAGGGGGCGTAACAATTTGAAGTGCCTAGGAAGTCAGGGAAGGTTAAAAATGGCCCTGTAGTGTGGTTAATTATAAATTTATCAATTTTTTTCTATCGTCCCAATAATAAAATGGATTATTCATGAAATGTACCATGACACTTATTATAAAGTTATTTTTCTAGTCTCTAAGTATAAATATCTGTCATTTTAGACAATAAGTGAAAATCATTCTCATCTTTTGTAACCTCTAAAAATATACCTTTACAAAAGCCCTTTGAAAGCGATCCTTTTTTTCTCATAAGTAGACACTTTTTTTTTATGGTGATCGAATGAAGCCCCTTCCTCTCTGTTCTTTGAATACAATCTCCTTTTGAATTATGAATGACGACTGCTGCTTCTGATTAATGGGGACGGTTTTCTTTACTACTGAAATAAAGAAGTAGAAAGATCCGAACAACTCGTGGGCTCCATTTCTCGGTTCAAGGTCACACCCGAAACCAATAGTTGCGTACCTACTGATGAGATTGAGTAAAAAAGCGTGTTATTCGTGGATTAATTGTTGAGCGGGACGCCTGATGACAGATTTAGACTGATGGTACACTGATATTTAGGCGACACGAAAGAGGTCACGTAGAATAAAATTAAAATTCGAAAGTTAATTATAACCTCTCGATACTGATTGACACATGTTATTCCATGGACACCCACGGATGACAATCAAACTTAAATTGCTGTTAGTTGATCATTATGGGGTCAGTTTTCTTCTGCAGCTACGGTAGAGGAACTAACCTTGACATTGATATTATCGATAGTTTCAAAGAAAGGAAAAAAAGGAGCAAGGACCACATGTATAGCATTAAATAGTGGCGTAAGTACATTCTTTGGGACGGCGAAACATGGAAAATAATTATTGTTTTCGTTTCGTTTCGAATATTGATTTTCTTTTCTTTTTTCTCTCACGGTGACTAACTTTAACCGAGTGATTTAATTGATATTTTTTTTAATTAGTTTTTTTTCAATGAAAAATAATCATAATAAAAATATACAGTTTAAAAATGAATGATTCCGGATAAATTTGGGCGTTGTCTAATGTTCTTTCATTTGAATAAATAGTATTGGTGAAAAAAAAAGAAGAATGAAATGAAAAATTCACGGATGTCTAGAATTACTAAGCCGATTTTACAGGGTTATTACACCCTTTTCATTAGGACTTTCCTGATTAGAATTCAATAATTAACTTGAAAGAATGGACTTCCGATTCTTCCACTGTAAAATATTCTAACTTGGAGAACTTTATTTTTTAAAAAGTTTAATTTAATTTAAGTGGTAGAAGATGGTTTCATTTTTTTATTCTTTTCTTTGGGATCGCAGAATTCTTTTGTTCTCTTATATTAATATAACATGGAAGCAAAAAAAAAAAAAATTACGAGTTCCGTGCCAACAGCCCCTCTCAACGTGCGAGTTTATTTATTAAAAATAATACCTATTTCTTTGAATTCTAATATCGATAAATATATGGGGGTCGTTCTTTTCAAAGGTTAAACAAATAAAAATGGGAAGAACTTTTTTTAAATGAAGCTCGAATTTGACGATACGTTTATCGTAGGACAATAGTTAATCAAAGTAATCCAGGTCAGTTCTTAAGATACATATGGTAACTTATATCCCCTTAAAAATAATTTTAAATATTCTTTTCTTTTGCGTTTAAAATTGATTTTAGTGCTTCAATGTGATAAGAGGGGTCAATCGGTCATACATTAAAACATTTCAAAATATCAATGACAATAAATCTAAAAGTCCATTGTTTTCAAACAAAATTATAAAATTATAAAATACGGAAAATTTAAAATACGTTTAACCTATTTAGTTTTTTTATATCCAAGTTGGCATGTCGTGAGCTCGAGTCTTGTGCCACAGAATACTACATTATTAATGTCGCCGTGTTGAGGAGGTCTTATATCTATATCTATCTATATATATATATATATATATATATATATATATATATATATATATATATATATATATATATATATATATATATATATATATATATATATAAACAGCACAATTATCAATTGAAAAATTGAAATATGTTTGATTATGCTGAGGTTCAAACGTCCTCCCGTTGTTGTTATTTGGAAGTTAGCCGAGGTGAGTGTCCGCTCAGGGGCCCTTCTTCTCTGGATTATGGTTAAAAGAATATATCTGGCAAATTGAGTTTCCTTTTGTTGCCAATTGTTGCAGCCCTCGTAACGCTTTGTAGTGCGACGTAAATAGATGTTCAAAATATACTGATAAATATAGGGTGTTTTTTGGCTGTATATTACGGCATTTGGCAACGTGTTTTATTTTGACGAAATTGGTCGATGGTATAATGCTTTACTATTTCACTAAATTCGATTTTTCCTTTTCATTTCTTTTAAGCATTTAAAATCAATTGCCAATAAAATTGACAACGATGTATTATTCGATTTTATCTAAAGAAATTTGACATGAATTTTTTTTTATTCGGTAAAGATAATCTTTACGTGGCCTTTTGGGGATTGTTTTAAACGTATTTTAAATATGATTTAAATTGCTAAAACAACGATGTATTATTCGATTAACATGAATTTTTTTATTCGAAAGATAATCTTGTGGCATTACATTTTAAATATGATTTCTGGCATAGGACTGCCACGGCTGGATGTAGTCCAATCTGGACGTCCAATTTTCGATGACTTTTTCCAACATTTGTGGCCATATATCGGCAATAACACGGCGAATGTTGTCTTCCAAATGGTCAAGCGTTTGTGGCTTATCCGCATAGACCAATGACTTTACATAGCCCCACAGAAAATAGTCTAGCGGTGTTAAATCACAAGATCTCGGAGGCCAATTCGCAGATCCAAAACGTGAAATTAGGCGGTCACCAAACGTGTCTTTCAATAAATCGATTGTGGCACGAGCTGTGTGACATGTTGCGCCGTCTTGTTGGAACCACAGCTCCTGGACATCATGATTGTTCAATTCAGGAATGAAACAATTAGTAATCATGGATTATACCGTTCACCGTTGAATGTAACGTTGTGGCCTTCATCGTTTTTGAAGAAGTACGGACCAATGATTCCACCAGCCCATAAAGCGCACCAAACAGTCAGTTTTTCTGGATGTAACGGTGTTTCGACATACACTTGTGGATTAGCTTCACTCCAAATGCGGCAGTTTTGTTTGTTGACGTAGCCATTCAACCAGAAGTGCGCTTCTTCGCTAAACAAAATTCGCTTATGAAAATCGGGATCAACGGCCATCTCGTTTTGGGCCCATTCGACGAATCTACGCCTTGCTTGATGATCGTTTTGATGAAGTGCCAAACCAAACTGAGAATAAATCACTTGACAGCTGTTAGTTAAATCGGTCGCCATCTTGGAAAGTAATGCCAACTTAAACTTCTATACCTGGAAAAAAAAACACTCTTTAGATGTGATAAATAGATGTGAAAAATGTGCGACGTAAATAAACTCATTCAATGTGATAAATTTCTGATAAAATAACTGAACATAATGGCCCATAATTGAATAATTCTCTGAAATCAAATTATAAGTGTAATGCTTTTATGATTTTTGCTTTTAAGTCCTCAAGAAACGAAAGACATTTTAGAACGCACATAGCTGCTATATAACGGACTGACAGAGGCATTTTTTCAATTCCTACTATTAACTCACACTCTTTATATAGGTATTTGTTTATTTACTTGTTTGTTTATTTATATCTTGGTGGAATTTTCAATCGTTAATAAAATGCATTTTAAAGCGCTCAGTTGAGCTGAAATTTAATATACATGATTATTTTGGGTGACAAAACAATAATTTAATTATAATTAATAAAAATTAATTGATTAAAACTAAATATTTAAAGTTTTTCAAATACAGCCAGGTTGGCGACTTGTGTCAAAACTTGAAAAGGTGTTTTTTTTCTCACGTTTGAAAGAATTCAGTTGAACTGAAATTTTATATGCACGATTGTTTTGGATGACAATACGGTATTTTAATGATAATTAATAAAAATTAGTTACCAATTAATGTTGTGATTATGTCATATGTATATACATATTTATATTAATTGCAACTATTTAATAAAAAGTAGCTAAAATAAAATTCTTCTTTGTTGATCTAAGTAGGCATTGACTAAAAAAAAAATTTTTTTATGTTACTTGTTTCATCTAAATTCATGTTGCTTTATAATGCGATGTTATTAAACGCTTACTCAATTGATTATTTAACAAATTATTTTTGTTTTAGTTCGCTTAAGAGTTATTATAACATAAAAAATAGAAAATGACTATTTAATACAATACGGTATTGTATTAGTTTTAATAAGAAAATTCTGTTTCTAGAATCTATTGTATTCGTGCCAGAAAGAAATTTACTGTTATCATTACATAAACATGCTTTAAAAATATCAGTTTTACAGTTTGTACCATTTATCTATGACTATTTTCTGCTTATACTAACATAAGACGAATCAACTTGATTAGCGTTTAATGATAAACACACAGGATAATACTTTTATCATAATTTATGCTGCCCAAACCTTAATTAGTATTTTGGGTCTGCGGTTTTTCGATGATAAATAGCAATAAAGAGGTACCAAAAAAACATGAATTGAACAATTCAAGCATCATTTAGTTCTGTAATTATCTGCTATCGTTCCGGCGGTTGAAAAATCAATCCCCTTCATTTTTTGTTTTGTTACTTTTCTTTAATTAAAGGTAGGCGTTTTTTTCGTAGAGAAGTTTTCAAGGTGCTGTTTGATCGTCTCCTAAGAAATGAAGTTCTACGACTTTCAGAGAATTTTGAAGTAACCTAAAGAGTTAAAATCTGAGAAGGCTGGGTCTGTCGAGCATGATGGATAACTCAAAATATCCCACTCATTGCCTTACATTCATTGGAATGTAGGCACGAGTATTGTCATACTGGAAGACAACACCTTGACAAAAAAGATCAATTCTGGTCGCGTATCGTTTATTTTTGTTTTCTGAACTACCGCTTGAGAACAGATATTTTTAGATATAAGCCATCCTACTCCATTGAAATTACTTGAAAAAGATTCATCTGGTTTACAGCATGACTTTTCCTTGCAACATTACAGATTAATATCTACTTCTCATCGCCATTGATAAAAAAATGAGCTTCTTCATTTCTTTCAACAAAGAATCACATGCCAAATTCCGAGCCATCGTACTTAAGTGCTGGATACCCTCACATCATAGCGGCTTATACCGGGTGTTTCAAAAATCAAGCACATCAACCTTTGTGGTTCAGTTTTAAAGACAGATGAATTATGCTAACAAACAGAATCAAGGATAAATAAAGGTTGAATGGTTATCTTTATTGTCAGATGTCAGACATGGTAAAATAACAGTGAATGTTCAAAATGATGTCCTTTTTCTTGGACACTCAATCGAACTCTTTTTACCAGATTAAATGACACTTTACGAAGAGTGTGAGAATTAATATCCGATATTGCACGAAGGATGTTACTCTTAAGTTCATCAAGCGTATGGGAATTATTCCTGAAGGTGACATTTTTCAGATATTCCCAAAGAAAAAATCCTGAATTGACAAGTCCGGTAAACGAGGTGGACAAAGTCCTTTGGAAATGACACCATCATTGAAAAATTCAGTTAAAACTTCCATACTGTCCGGTGATGTGTGACACGTTGCGCCGTCTTGCTGCAACCAAGCGTACCTTTCATCACTTTCTCCAAGGATATGAATTCCGTAATGATGGTTATGTAGACGGACGGTCTTTTCAGTGGACTTCTTTGTAAAGCGGTCTCCACATCTGCCATTTTAGTTTTCACTATGGAGCTCTACCCGATCGCTTACTGTCTACAACCGATCCTGCGTCACGGAACCGTTGCACTAAAAGTGTTATCGTTGATGCATTTGGTGCTATTTCACCTGGATATTTCTGCCGAAATGCATTTATCACACGGCAATCAGATTTTATAGCGAAATAAAATTCCACTATGACTATTCTTTGCTCTTGGGGAAAAATCACGCACCACCCATTGTGCTCACCTGGCTACTACTGACAAGTATTCCGAAACTGATGTCTGATACGTTCAAAACTTCTTATAATGGGGCCTCTACTGCCATCTAGTGACAGAAATCTCAACCTAGCCATTTGGTTTTTAAGCAACAAGGATTACCATGTGGATGTGCGTGACTTTTGAAACACCCGTATATACAATCTTCTTCAAATGATCATGCTTTGCATATTTTGAAATATTTAGTTTGTGTGATATCTCCTACACTGCGTGAATTTTTAACTGCGGCTTCTTTTAAGAGGGCCACCTTTACAGATGTGGTCGTGCAGAGAGGGCATCATATTCAAGACGGAATTTTCCGCTCTTTAACTTCTCATACTGTCTTCGGATTGTGTCATGTGTAACAGCACTTCGTACATATAATGAACAATTTTTACGATCAGTCTAACTAGCTTCTTTACCTTTCTTGAAATTAGGGAGCATAATGTGACGAAAATGACATTTTATTTCTACATTCTTAGCAGTGCACTGAAACAAAAATTAATGTCACAGCACGATTGAGAATTATGCAGAGCAAGCAGAAAGGCCGGAATATTCATATCTACGTCATTGAAGGTTTTTCCTAATCACCAGTAGCAAAATAACTAGATGAAACTGGACTTTGTTCCACATGACCTGTTATAATGAAAATTGAGATTTTATGCATGGATGCATTATACAAATTTAATTTAATGCCATTGTATTTTTTCCTTTTTAAAGTTTCTCCATGGGTACAATATGTAAAAAGGTGCATTTTTGATGCTGCTTTATACAATTATTGTCTATACGGGAAACTAAATAATAATTAAAGTAAGTATATGAATATTCGTCTAAGTTTAAAAATGTTTCCCAAAATGCTTAATGTTCAACATACAAAAATTCCAATTGTTATCAATAATATTTATGTGTATTTAACTGTGAATCTAAACTTCTCATCTTCCGTTATAATTCAGTTTTCCCCCTTCTACTCCTCGTATAAAAATAAATATGGAAACATTTATGTCTTAATTGTATTTCATCGGCTTACGTGTATGCTGTAATTAACAATATGCTGATAAAGCCAATATATTTGGGCCAATTATGTTAGAAAGTTATCTATACATCATTTAAGCGAACTGCATGTCAAACAGCTTCTCGAATAAGAAAATAACTATCGTATTTTTTAGACCTTAAGGCGTAACTTTTAATGCAGGAAAATCAATTTAAATTTAAATTGCTTCTTATGGTCTTTATGAAACTTTAATAAAATACGAATATATGTATTTATACTCTATTACTAGTATTAGAGAAGCTTAATACGGTACATTTCCGTTTCGCCGGTGCAAGCGATAAAGTCGCCAAAAAAATGATACAACCGACGCAAGAAGGTATATTCCCGCTGGTAACCTTACACCATCACATTTTCAAACAAAAGTTGTGGTCTTTTTCCTAATACATAAAAAAATAGATGAAAACCCAATGTGAATTAACATTTGTTAACATTTTTTTGTTGTAGTTTGTGTGTTGTCGCCAATAAAGTCTACTTGGCGAGATTTGCGTCGGCGAAATGGAAAAAAACACTTAATTCTAGTACAATATGTTAACGAATTAGAACAGCACGCCTGTAAAAGAATGTGACGAATCTATACGCGTCATCTAACTAATCCTCTTGGGGAATCTTTGGGCTAGCATTCGCGTTTAATTCGCTGCCATCCCTCAAGAAGAAACACCATGATGCTCAGATTAGTTCGACTATATAAAGTCAGAGTTTTTAAATTATAGTAGGAGTTGTTTGACTAAATAAATAATTGTAATTATGGAAGTCTCTGGTTCTGCTTTCATTCCTCCTCCACCCTTAGGTAGGCAAGATGGTGAGAGAACAACTTCAGGTGTAAGTCGCTCAGAATGTCAATTAATGTATGAAATCTTCTTTTGCCCCTGTCCTTTTTTTATTTTTATAAATGAAATAGTAAATTTACTTGACTAAATATAATCCTTTTTTAAAAATACTACATAAACTTGAGGTGCATTTTATGGTCCTCGAAAAGGTAGCTATTATTCTGACGTGATTGTTTGATACATTCATTTTTTTTCTGTGCTTAAAATAAGTGAAAAACTGTAACTTTCTCCAAATATGGAACATTATTTTGTGCCTTTAATATCCAAAGTTATTTTGAATCGGATGTGGTACTTTTAATACATCTTTGGAAATAAATAATCACAACTGTTCCCATAAAGTAGGAAAATTACATGAAATAACCGTAATAATGGAACAAAACTTAAGCGCTTTGAAGCTTTTAAGTTAAAATAAATTTAAAAAAAAGTTTTCTGCAAAATTTGCAAAGCATCATTTAAAATAAATCACGCATTAATCTTTCTAACCGTCCATTTCATTACAATAATACCTCGACTTACACGAACCCGGAGTTACGCGATTTTTCAAATCCCGTCGATTCGTCTTTTTTTTTAACTTTGGTGGAATTAGTGCCCAGAATCTGATGAAATTGGTAATTTGATTGAAGAAGTTGTCAACCTTTCCTGGCCAATAAATTTAGAAGTGGATACTGATGACGTTCAAGAACTACTGAATTCCCACATTCAGGAGCTTATAGAAGCTTATAGAAATGCATGAGCTTGCATTGAGCTTATAGAAATCCATGAGCGAGACATTAAGGGACTTGAGTCTTTTAAGACCCAGTTCAATTAAAAGATCTAATGACGGTAGGGAATTTGACAGGAGGTCTCTGTTTAATTCAAAACGGGTTACAAATGTTATAATATATATATATATATATATATATATATATATATATATATATATATATATATATATATATATAGCAAAACAAAGAATAAAAAAATTATTTGCATGCTACGAGGAAATTTTGCGGAAAAAATATATTTGAGCTGGCAGACTACTTTGCTAGATTTTTTATGAAACCTTCTACATCAAAATGACTTCGGTTTGAAAATTTTTCATTTGTGTTATCTAAGATTTTATTTAACATTCCCCCCCAAATTGCTATTTTCTTTCTTCTCCAGCCCCAACTAAAAATAATTTATATGTATTAAATGTGAAATCACACCCCGACTTATGCGAATTCGACTTACGAGGTTATCACTCAGTGCCACCTATCGCATAAGTTCGGGGTATTACCGTATTCAGTTCAAATTTGGGTTTCTTCATGGTTATTAGTCATTTCTGCGTGCTGTTTAGTGAAATGCATTGATTTATTTTTTTGATTAACACCACACATTGAAAATATGCTAGGACTATTGGTGACAAATCTCGTAATTTTGTACAGCAGACAATGGTAAATGACGAGAACGACAGTTGAGCTGGTATCCCATTCTTCAAACTTCCTCACCACGCCAACGTGAGGACTTTGAGCCTCGAAAGACTTATAGTGCATCAGCATCTAGTGTTTATTGAGCTATTAACATTTGCGTAAAATATCTCGCACTCTACACGGCGGGTCTTCAGTGGTATCAGGACTCCGATCCACACGACTCCACAATCTTGGCCACTAGTTTGCAGTCATGACCACTCGGGTACCACGGTCACATTTCTGAAGGGCATACCCGAGAATATTAGAGCCCACTGCAATGTCAGGTTTGGGGACCTAAGCCGGATTTCACAAAGGATTGCATCACCCTTCGAGCCCTTTGGAATCCTGCCCCTCCCGCGATGCAGGGGTTGCAGGGATTGTACATTACGCCACTGGAAGTGCAATTATGATATTTATTATGCTATACTACAGCGATGTATTCATATAAAGGGTGTTTTTTTAGAGGTATAAAACTTTAAATTGCAATAAAACAACGATGTATTATTCGATTGACATGAATTTTTTTTTTTTTATTCGAATTTTTTTATTCTTATGGCATTACATTTTAAATATGATTTCTGGCATAGGACTGCCACGGCTGGCTCGGATGTAGTCCAATCTGGATGTCCAATTTTCGATGACTTTTTCCAACATTTGTGGCCGTATATCGGCAATAACACGGCGAATGTTGTATTCCAAATGGTCAAGTGTTTGTGGCTTATCCGCATAAACCAATGACTTTACATAGCCTCATAAAAAATAGTCTAGCGGTGTTAAATCACAAGATCTTGGAGGCCAATTCACAGGTCCAAAACGTGAAATTAGGCGGTCACCAAACGTGTCTTTCAATAAATCGATTGTGGCACGAGCTGTGTGACATGTTGCGCCGTCTTGTTGGAACCACAGCTCCTGGACATCATAATTGTTCAATTCAGGAATGAAAAAGTTAGTAATCATGGCTCTATACCGATCACCATTGACTAACGTTGTGGCCTTCATCGTTTTTGAAGAAGGATTCTACCACCCCGTAAAGCGCACCAAACAGTCAGTTTTTCTGGATGTAACGGTGTTTCGACATACACTTGTGGATTAGCTTCACTCCAAATGCGGCAGTTTGGTTTGTTGACGTAGCCATTCAACCAGAAGTGCGCTTCATCGCCAAACAAAATTCGCTTATGAAAATCGGGAACAACGGCAATCTCGTTTTGGGCCCATTCGACGAATCTACGCCTTGCTTGATGATCGTTTTGATGAATTGCCAGACCAAACTGAGAATAAATCACTTGACAGCTGTTAAATCGGTCGTCATCTTGGAAAGTAATGCCAACTTAAACTTCTATACCTGGAAAAAAAACACTCTTTATTAGTAAGATATCTTTCGAAATCAACATATGTGGTATTAATGAAAAAGAGACGTTTTAGTGAGAAAAAAATTATTTGTATAGATATTATTTTTTTTTATGAAAGGTCTCGTTACTTAGTGTAATATTTATCAACTCGAATTAAAATGTTTCCAAACATTTGGCAAAGACTATTTATTATTTAGTTTCATTATAAATAGTAATATATGCAGATCAACATACGGCGTATCGGTGACACTGAATATAAATTTCACAACTTGTTTGGAAATTGCCATTTTATTAAGATATCAGATCTTATTCATGAACAACATACTTTTTCACGACAAGTTGATTGACGCTACAAGAGTCCTCCTCCCCTTAGTTTACACACTCCATCAATTACTTTTTATTTAAAACAGCAAAATGCATTAATATTTTCCTCATTAATGGTGTGAATTCATTATCTCGAAGTTTTCCCTGTATCCTTGCTTTCAAGTTTGTCGTAAAAGCGATGAAGTATGTACATGTGAGTCTTAAGAAATGTATAACTTTTTTTTTCTAAATCTTTTTTATATCGAAAAAATGGAAATATTGCTTTATAGCTTAAATTATGGATTCTTGTATAAACAAAAATTTGTCGAAAATGTAATAATGGCAAAAATATTGAGTATTATCAGAATGTCGTTTCCACGTATAAATACTCTCACAATCGATTATTTATTGATGGGGAGGGGAATTTTTTTTGCTCTCTCTCAAGGGCCCCATTGTTGAAGAGGAAGATTCCGGAGGGACGCTCATTTTTAAAATAATCGCAATCATTAGTTAACTTTGCATGACAGAAAAGATTAAAATTGTACCATAAAAGTCAATAATAGTTAAATAAACTAGTTAGTTTTATTTAATTCATTTTTTATTGTGTTAATTTTATATCTATAGCTGCAAGCACGTTTATTTTTAGAATCAGTTTAATCAGACAAATGTACCCTATCACACACACATGCTTTTCTACATTTTTTTTTAAAACTCAGGAATGAAATGGCTTGTTGAAATTCTTATCACAAGTCTGCAAGTTAATGTAAGCCAATTTGTATTTTTTTCACTTGTTGATTTTCTTGCAAGAAAAACTGCTCACAAATATATGGCGATACAAATGTAAAGAACATTTTCTACATCTGTTTGGTTTTCTGACTGCCGCTTTACACCCTCGATTTAACATATAATTAAATCGACTATTAGACTATTAAATAGACTATTTTTTAAATAATTTTTAATTATTTCAAAATTTTGTTTAATATCTAAACTGAGAGGATTAACATTATTAGTTGCATGTTAAGTCCGTTCAAGTTTTAAACTTTTAAGTTAAAAGGCTTAGGATGTTCGATGGAGATCGTAGCTAACGAATGATTAAATTTTTTGTTAGTAATATGAACTGCATTCTCGTTACGACCTAACTGCTATGCCATTATTCAGCAACATTTCCCCAAAATATGCGCTGAAGACATTTTTCCAATACAAATACGTTAGTATAAAAGTCATTTAAGTGTCCATAACATAATTTAAGAAGTAATTGCCCGTACGATATTTATATATGTATCTGTATCTCATTCCCAATTCGTTAATTACATATTTATAACGATTCATTGTTAAATATAAATTCAGATATAAACTAAAAAAGCTTTAGAGTCATGAAACCTTGATTTTCTATTTTTTTAATGAGGAAGAAACCATATTTTTGTTTTAGTCAAATAGTTAGTTCATTTTAATTTTGATATTTTTTTAATTCTGGTCTATAACAAATGGACTTTTGTAATTAGGTTCTGAATTATAATTCGTTTTTTTTTTAAATCTAACATTTTATAAATTCATTCCTATAAAATACAATTTTAAATGTAACATAAAAAATTCTATTTTATGTAAATTATATCGAATTCTTCATGTTACGTTTAAAATTGCATTTTATTGTAAAATGTTCAGGTAATATAGAAAATTTGGTTTGGAGGAAGGCATGCAAAACTAAGAAAGGACATATTTTACAAAAAGCAATAGTGAGATAAGATTGTTTATGTTATTTTATTTTATACTCTTTGATTTATTATATTTGTTCCGAATAAATGTAATTTCACTGAAAAAAATCATTTAATGAATTATTTGTACGTGAAACTTACGAAAGATATTTGATAATTAAATAATTTCAAAGAAAAATGCTTCATACTTAATATTTTCTTTTTTTAAATTTGGAGATTGCTTATCTTTTGTAATTGATTTTAAAAAGATGAATTTTTAGGTGTTATTAAACTTCTTGCTATAAACATTTGTCTCTGATGTTTTAATTTTTAAACTAAAAAGATTAATTATGCAGAGCAAATCAGCTTTAATTGTATAATTACAACTAATGCATTTATAATTAATTATTCACATACACATTTAATTAGTAATGAACCTTATTTACAATAATAAACAATTAACCTCAAGTTTAAAAATAGTTAATACAATAAATTTTAAAATGAGTTTTAATCCGCAAAGGCCTTTAAATTATGTAGAAATAAAAAATGAGATTAATATATATACGTATCATTCCATAAATAATAAATGAGAGATGAAATTTTAATTAATTATACTAAAAGTATTTAATTATACCATATTATGAATAATCAATTGTAACTGTAAATGAATGAATGTATAATAATTTTTATATTCCTTTTTTGTTGAAGTGATAGTCATATAAAATGGTGATTCTCAACCTTTTTGTTGGGGTACATTTTGAACAATTTGAAAATTTGGCGCCACACTAACAATAAAATAAGTTTAAAAGAATTTTACTTATCTGTAATTCACTTCCTTCTGTCCATTAATGAATAAGTTAAATGTGCCACGAATATTCTCAGTTTATTTCTATAAAACGGCTGAATGAATCGGTTTCGAATTTTATTTTTTTCTAAGAATATAAGTAATAATTCTACAAGAATTTGACGGCACACAAAAGTCCAGCAGCACAGGAGTTGAGAATCGCTGATTTAAAATATTATAAATAATTCTATATTTTTAATCAATATAAATCTCATTTTTACTTATATAAAGCTTTGCTTAATATTTTTCGATGTAAACTCTCATGTTAATTGTATAGTGTATTGTAAAACTAATTCTAGTTTTTTCCTTAATATTAACTAGTTTATTTTAATTATTTTAATTAGTTTTAATGAATTTCTTATAATTTCAATCTTTGCAATAATTCTTAATGCTACAGAAGGACTCGCAACCTTTCAATTGATTGGTTACATATTCCATTAAAATTATAATGTAAACTAATGAGGGATTCGGCGAATTTATACTTAAATTATCTCTAACTTTTGAAACATTGAGAGAAGAATTGGAAGGGTAGGGCCAATGTCGAGAGATGCGAGGCCAATACAACCAAATCATCGAAGTAGTGATCGTCAATGTTGAAGTCACATCATTATTTTGAGAATTGAGAATGCTGTTGCATGAAATAAGGGTGGCTGCAGCGTATGAAATAGAACTGAGGCCCATAGAGTGGCATGGAAGATAGGAAAGAAAGATATGAGTTCAGATGCCATCTTCCTTCCAAACTAATGGCTCAAAATCACGAAGTATCTCTTCGATAGCTCTCAAATTGTTCTATAATGAGATGTTTTATAAATAAAAGTATAGATATAGTTTAATTATTTAGTTGTTGTGTGATACGGTAGCTATGTGTTATAAGGTCGTATACTTTCTGGTTCGTTGCGTACAATCCTAGTAATAAGCCTGAATTCATATTTCACTTAAGATTGTCATGTGGAATTATAGGCGTTCTTTAGAAAACTCGAATTAGACTTTACTAACTTCATGACATAATAATAAAGTAAGAATAGGGATATATATAATTCACATTTTATCCATGCCTTCTGATTATAGTTTATAATCATTAGATACTTTATCAACACCTAGGAGGTTTTTCTAGAAAGGCAAAATTTCATATTCACCAGCATCTATTTACTTGATGTAAATCAACTACTGTAATGTAATATCAGTATCTTGTAAACTTTGAAGTTATTTAACAGAAAGGAAATACAAATTTTATGTAATGAAATGAAGTATTTCTTGAATATTAAAAAATTCTTATTTTGGATTTATTCGTACTTTTTGTAAAACCAGAAAAAAATCTATCAATGCAACTTGTGGGTCGAGCATCGAAAATCCAGCATTCTCATATCATACCCTAATACTCCGCCAAACATATATTTTTTATTTTATCGATTATCAGAAACAAAAAACAGCAAAAATAAACTATTAAACATATAATTAGCATTAATTAATGACATAAATTATTAGTAACAAATACTTAAAAATACTTAATTATTGTTACTAAAATAATTAATTGTACTAAATATATAAATGGTCACCTTTGGAATTACTATTCTGCGTACTATGTACATGGTTTTATAATAAATAAAAAAAAAGCGTGCTGGGGGTTACATTTTGGACCCCTACCTCTGGTGTCCATTGCATGCTACTCTTCTATTACATTATGGTAATATCAATACAGAAATTGAAATTTTTTTCCCTCCAATTTATCCCATATTTTTCTTTTAATTTCACTTTGGAAGCTCTTTAAATAATTTCTACCACATTATTCTTATACACATATACAACTGCTCAAATAAACTACTCTCGTGTCATTAAGGAAATTAATTTAAACCAACCGGGAAAAAATAAACTAATAAAGTAAATAATATCGCATTGGTGACCTCAATTTCTCTGTATGACCATGCACTCAAATACCATTAAAGGAAGGACATATTATTTATCCACGAAAATATATCTCCAGGCTCCCTTTAGCACACTTTTTGATAGCCCAAGTCGGAGCATTTAAACCATCAGTCGTCCCATTGTGCGAGACGGAAGGTTGCCTCTAAGCCTTAACGATGACTTTCTCATAGATTTTTGACAGGCTTATGAGGCCCACGCTTTTCTTTACGGCAGAGAGGGCATTTTTGGCTGGCCATACGTCATTCGTGGCCACGTGGAACCGGAGGCACTACCTGTCAACGAATGTTCTAACTCTGCCGGCTAACCTACGCAATAAAATCAATGGGAGGAAAAGTGATTTGTTTATTGGACGTGTTGAGGAAGGGAATGAAAGGGTCGTACTCCTCCCCGCCCCTTCCTCTACATGACTGAGATGTTAACAGCGGAAATCCAAAGAGGTGTGAAACTTTTAAGGGAAAGAATTGTAAATAAAAGTAATTTTTGAATAAAATTGTTCATTTTCTAAGCCATTGCCGTTTTGATAAAAATCATTGAAGCTAAGAACACTTTGAAAGAATTATGAAAGAAATATAGAATACATAATACATCAAACGAGATGTGTGGAAAATGGGAATATGGGACTTGTACGGGAAAAATTAAATAAAAGAAGGATTTTTATGCAAAATTACACATTTCCTAAGCCATCATTAAAAAGGCAAACATTAATTCAAGCTTCGAATATTTTACATATAACTCATGAGCCTGATATTGTAAAATTCATTTAATTAGAGATTTAGGTATCCGACTACGTTCCGAATCGTGATTTTAAAAAAGCGCATAAATGGATAATTTTCATGATATTTAGTGTCACTCAGATTAGAATACATGCATAAAATTGTTTTAAGGACATTTTGTCAAAAAATATTTATTTAAATATAATATTTTGGCAAAAAATTAACTTAGAATAATCTTTTCCCCAAATGTTCTCCTTTTGTGAAAAAGGGATCTATTATTCTAATATTTTGCCTGTATATAGCTCAGACCTCTCTACAGAGGTTCAACTAGAATTTTTGAAAAATTCACATTATTTTCAGAGTTACCACCAATTGAAATAGTTCTCGTTTTTTTCTTAAAATTGCACGCTCTGTTGTCGTAATGTATGAATAAACCCATTTCTAAGTTATATATTTCAAAAATTCTAGTTGAGCCTCTGAACAGAGGTCTGAGCTATATACAGAAAAATATTATTTTAATAGAAGCATTTTTCACAAAAGAAGAACATTTGGAAAAAAGATGATTCTAAGATAATTTTTTGCCAAAATATTGTATTTAAAGAAAAAATTTTTGTCAAAATGTCATTAAAACAATTTTATGCATATATTTTAATCTAAATGACACTAAATATCATGAAAATTATCCATTTATGCGCTTTTGAAAATCCCGGTTCCGAACGTAGTCGGATACCTGAAATGGGCTGGTCATCTGGCCAGAATGAATAAGCATCATTAGTGCAAGAAAATCTTTCCGGCAATGCTCATGAGAAATAGACCTCGGGTCAGACCCCCGCTGAGATGGATTGATAGTGTCGAAAAAGATCCCAATATTTTTAAGGTCAAAAACTAGAAAACAGTTGCCAAAAGTAGAGAAGACTTCTGGAGAAGGCAAGGGTCCACACAGGGCTATTGAGCCAATGAAGAAGAATTGAGTGACAAAAATATTTCTACGCTCTTATTCTATGTGCCATTCATTTCAAGGGAAGTGATGCCTATAATTCATCTGAACAGTCGTGATAATGATTTATACAGTAATTTCTCCTTATGCATTAAAATTATACTTTTCTTTTCAATTTCTACTATTTATTCACTAAGGACGGATAACACTATCATCCATAGCAACCACAAAATGAAAGGAAGCAAAATGTGGAAAATTAGAATAAGTGCGGGATATTAGTAAGAAGTATGATTATGCAAATTTTTTCCACGTCTGTTCATCACGTGATAGCGTTCATAAGAGCTTTAAAGGTTTTGACGCGTGTGGACAGTTGTTGTTTTAAGTCAAAGTTTTACAGGAAAGATTTAATAGAAGAACTTAAAATTTTTGGCATGTCTTCCCGACATCACATAGATGATTTTATGCGTGACCGAATTATTGGAAAAATCGAAGAAGGGCGAAAAATAACAGATGTTGCCAGAGAGTTCGACATCGCTCACAGCGTTGTTTCACGGCTGTGGAAGTCATTTAAAACTACTGGAATGTGTAGTAGACGGCACGGGGATGTCGTGTTAGAAGTAAGACGCCTGCAGAAGACAGATATATCGTCCTATCAGCAAAAAGGAACAGGTGCACTACAGCTCAGCAGGTGGCAAAATCAGTTTCTTGCTGCTTCAGGAAAGCAGATCTTCCGAAAAACTGTTGCCAGACGTTTGAGGGGAGGAGGACTATACGCATGCAGACCTGTTGTGTGTCCCATTGACCAGACAGCACCGTACTGCCCGTTTGCAATGGTGTCGTGAGCATCACAATTGGACTGAACAGGACTGGGCATGCGTACTATTCTCAGATGAGAGTAGGTTCAGTCTGTCATCGGATTGTAGGCGTCAACTGATCTGGCGCGAGAGTGATACTGCTTATCGTCCAGAAAATATCCAGGAAAAGGACCGATATCCGACATGCAGTATCATGGTGTGGGCCGGCATCATGATCAATGGCCGCACGCGCTTACATGTGGTTGCGAATGGGACTATGACGGGCCAACGATACATTGATGAAGTTCTACTTTCACATGTTCGTCTTTTCCGTGGTGCTGTCGGTGATAAATTTGTTTTTATGGACGACAACGCAATATGTCATCGAACACTCGCTGTTCAGGATTGTCTAAACAGCGAGGGTATTCAACGTCTCGTATGGCCAGCGCATTCTCCAGATCTAAACCCCATTGAAAATGTGTGGGATGCTTTGGGGAGGCAAGTTGCTGGTTGAAACTATCCTCCGACAAACAAGAACACCCTCATCCGTGCACTCACAGAGGAATGGGATAAATTGCCTCAACAGATGCTGCATAATGTTGTGCAAAGTATGGTACGACGTGTGGAATGTTGCATCACACTCCACGGTGAACATATCCCGTACTGATACCTTTCTTTAAGGTGCTTGCTGACTTTTAGATGCATTGTTCCATTTCTCTGTACGCAGATCAAATCAACATTTTTTTTTTTCAGATGTTTCACAGCTTTTGTTCTTTCCAGAACAATAAATATTCTTTATTTTAATGTCTGAACAGTGTGGCAACTATATTTTATCCTACTAGGCTTCATGTCTCGCTTAATGTTATGCTACATAGCAATTTGTGATCCGTCCTTAGCAATTGTCCAGCAGTGTATATATATATATATATATATATATATATATATATATATCATATATTGATATATATAATATTCTTGATGGGATACTGTTTGGTGAGTCTTTAATGATTTACTCTATTCATTTGTGAATATACTGTGTTTTTAATATGAACATTCGGTTTTTAGAAATTTTTAGTTTGAACTTTCGGATTTTTAGCTTGAACTTTCG
Organism: Trichonephila clavipes; assembly: GCA_019973935.1. NCBI lineage: Eukaryota > Metazoa > Arthropoda > Arachnida > Araneae > Nephilidae > Trichonephila > Trichonephila clavipes. The sequence continues at coordinate 38,067 of BMAU01016028.1, read as the reverse complement.
AATTTTTTAGATTGAACTTTCAGATTTTTTAACTTGAACTTTCAGATATTTTAACTTGAACTTTCGGATTTTTAACTTGAACTTTCGGATTTTTAACTTGAACTTTTTGATTTTAGGTAATTTTTGATTTGAACTTTCGGATCTCAAATATTTTTTGATTTGAACTTTCAGATCAGGAATTTATTTTTCTACCTTTACAACTATTTTAAAGATGGGTGCATCATCTTGGAAGTTTGAGGGTTCACTTATATTATTACTAAATTGTTTTTAAATTTTAATATTGCAATATCTTTCGGAATTTAATGGCGAATAGTTCTATTTTTCAAGTATAATGATTTAATTTTAACTTTTTAATTTAAAGTATAATGGTTTAATTTTAACTTTTTAATTTTTAATTTTTTTTTTTCTGAAATTTGAAAATTTTCCAATTAAATTACCAAGTTGCAATAGGGGAAAGGTTGGCGCCATCAAACTAGTTTAACCCCACTTATCGGTCCTAAGTCCGAGATTGCACTTGGATATTTTATAAATTTTTATTTTATTTTATAATTTTTTAATTTTGTTTGAAAATGATGGAACATTATCTTTTATATTCGCCATTGATATTCTGAAGTGTTTTGGTATTTTGGGATTCATATATTTCAATTTTTAAATTGATAATTGTGATTGTTTTTATATATTTAAATATATATATATATATATATATATATATATATATATATATATATATATATATATATATATCTTGTTCAAATTTTCAATCGTTAATAAAATACTTTCTGTTCATCCATTCAAGTTCAAATACATTTTTTGAACTTGGAGTGGACGACACTTGATGTTTTTACAGTTTTTTCAAATATTAACTCATTAATTTTATTTTATTTTTTAATTTTAAATTTATTCTGTATTATTTCTGACTTAGTCAGATTTATCTGCAACAGATGGTGCCAGTAAGGTTTTCTAACGAAGTATGAATTGACTTAATTTTTTTTTATTTACTTGTTTGTATTTAACGCTACTTTTATGAGTCAACACCATACTGTAGAATTCTGAACTTTTAACGCTCGAAGACGATACTTCATTAACACAAACACTTACACACCACACCTATTGAGGGATGGCAGTAGGTGAGGAGTCATGACAGCTAACTCTTGGGGACCCACATTGTTTCTTTTAGGTCGTGAATCCAATCCCTGGTACCATTTAATATTCGACGATGCACGTTAAATCTATTGACTCAGAGTCTTCACATTGTTGTGATGTGAAAGTATCAGATACGAGTCGTCCTCGTAAGTTGACCCAGGTTCACAATCACGAGGTCTGTTACCAATAGCCCTCTTGGTGCTGCATAGTGCATCTTAATTTTTTTTAAAAAATCAAATATCAAAGTGACAATAATAAAATATTGTAAAATTTCCGAAGGGACAAAAATAAAAAAAAATTTAAACACTTGAATACTTAATCTTTTTACAGCTTCCAGGTACTACTTTTTTAACCTATATCTATATATTTTAGAATATATATACAATAATAATTTTCTATTACAATTTTTTATTTAAAAGATTTTAATGTTTAAATGTAAAAGGATTTTAAAAAATTAAAATTTTTAAAGGATCATCATTTTATACTCTTAACCAGCATATCTAATTGACGCCAAAGATAAATTATGAAAACTAATGTAGCACAATCGGAATATGATTAATACAGCTAATTTTTTCTGTTTATATTTCTGTATATATTTTGTATTCAACTAATTCATTAATAAATCACTTTGTACTGATATTCAATATATTTGAGAAATTTTTATTCAGAACAATATATGTGACTATAAATGTAAAAATTTCAGCTACCACTCCTATATCGCACACAAGAAGTTTCATTACATCAGTGAATGGCCTTTTAATACTTACGAAAGATTTTTTTAAAGTGTTGAAAATGGTGACTCTTCACGAAACTCAACACCACTTAAACTGTTATCGCATCCGAACTCTGCTACTTATTTTTAATCGTTGAGTGAAGTCATCTTGCAGCTAAAAAGAATTTATATTTGATCTTTCCATTGTGTAATCGCGAGGAGAAATAAATGTAATTACTTTTTACCGGTCATTGTATTGAGTAGTCTCTATCGAGAAGGTATTCCGCATTTTGTTTCTCTTTCTATCGTTTTTAGTGGCTATGTTGTGACCGAGGTAGCGGGGCTGCGGTAGCCCAGTGGACCCACTGTATCGTCACTTGACCGATATTCAAAATGAGTTCGAGCCGTCGTCTAAAACCTTCGTGTTGTTTGGGCAGCGATGGGACGTTTAAAAAAATCTGTCGAAACGGTGAGCTGAACTCACCCCGTTGGTGACCAGTGTGGTAGTTGTTTTTATTAATCGCTGAAAGATTTTATTTCGTCCACGTCACTTCACCATGTTTCAAAATTACGTGGTCCGTCGCCCAAAGCCCTCGTGTAGCTGAACAGTGCGACGTTAATATTCAATCAATCAATCAGTGACCGAGGTAGCCTAGCGGTTATGCTCGCGTACTTGTGTCCGCCGTCCACTAAAGACCCACTGTCTCGTCACTTGACCGATATTCAAAATAACGGGGGCCGTCGTCTATAAATTATACACAATCAATAATTGTTTGACCCCCAGTGGGTTTATAAAAAAATACAAAAATCAAACACTTATCTTGATTGTGTTCGAAACTCACCAAAGTAACCGTATAGGACCAGTCTGCAGTTGTTTTTATTAATCACTGAAAGATTTTATTTAATACAGTGAACAGTGTTTACTTCGGAAAGACGTATATTACGTCCGGGCGCGCCTCCCTTTGGGGCGTGACGTTAACTTCACGAGTGGGGCAAGCGAGCTCATTAAAAATTCGAAAACAAAAGGTTATTTTAAAAAAGCTTATTAATTTATATTGAAAGTAAACTGACGTAATGCACTTCTAAATGTATTAGTAATAGACAATGTATTTTAACAATAAATTTAACTATACCAAGTTAAGAACCACAATAATAATTACCAATGACCCTCATCTCTTTCTATATCAAATTACATACAAAAATAAACACTTATCTTGATCATTTGTCTGTTTATAACTAATCTCCTTCTGCCTTTCTAAAAGGTCTACATGATTACGGTTACTGCAGTGTTTCTCAATGCCACCATTTTCTAGCTCTACAATGGGGAGTGCCTATGTCGATGTTATTTAAAAAATTATTAATTTACATTCCAAAATACATTCTGAACAATTTTATGGAATATCATTGAACAGAAAACACTTATCATATATCGGCTAAAACGTATATTACGTAATTAATTAACGCTTTCTAAGTTAAGACGTTTATTTTACCGGTGACCCCCAGTTTAAAGTCATATTGTAGCTTTTTAGTGTCAAAATATAGTTTTTTTTGTTTTTAAAAAACCTTAAATGCATTATTGATTGTAATGTGGCACGCGTATGTGATGTATTGGGGGATGGGGATGGAAATTATGATTGAATATTGGGTCGAAAATATTGAAACTTCAAAGAAGTACTGCTGTAGTTGCATTAGTTTATGGTCGAGGACTCATTTTTAACACCATTCAAATCTGGAGAAATAAAGTGATCTGGAATCTTTATATACTCTTAAGAGTCTCTATCTCCTTTTAGCGTCTATAGTATTATTGAATTCCCTACATTGTTATTGTCTTGCTACCAATTAATGATCTACATTGTCAACGGTTACTGGTGTTATTTTTTTCTCTGTAGTTTGTTAAAAGACACTAATTATTCAAATTCAATGTAATTAAAAAATTTAAATCACAAATTTTGAAAGTTTTAGCTAATCATATATTTAGCTGTACGCATATTTTATACATACAAAAATCATAAAAAAGAATATTAAAATATGCTATTTGCTACACAAATTTATTCCTAATACTATTAAATAGGTAGGCCACACATTAACGATATTATTGTGGCTTAGTTTTTTACATTGGCATGGAGTTAAAATTTTGTGAGTGTCAGAGAAAGATTACCTCTTTTTACTATATGAAAATGATCCTGACTGTTATGTTTTACGCCAGCGGTTCTTAAACTTTTGATCTCTGCGGCCCCCTTTGTGTATCAGCCTTTCGCGAAGCCGCGTGATTTTAAACACCCTTCTCTGACTCCCAACACATCGTTGAGTGATTTAAATGTGATTCCTCAATAATTTTAAGACTACCTCTGCTGCTTATAGATACTTTTTGACACTTCCCCCCCTTTAAATAAACAATAAACATTCATTTATACATATATACAAATATTACAAAATGTCAATTTCTTATAAATAATCTACTCAACTGTATTAATTAATGATCTAATCTAGTAATGTGTGTGTGAATTTAGTGATCTAGTCTAGGTTGACATATCTATCAATTTTACTGCGAGACCTTACCTTCCAGAATCTGTAAAAACAAAAAAAAACAAAAAAAAGTAATATATATATAAAAATTAAGTCAGTTCCTACTTAGATCAACAAAGAAAAATCTTATTTTAGCTACTTTTTATAAATAGTCGCAATTAATATAAATATGTGCATACATGTGACAGAATCACAACACTAAGTGGTAATTAATTTTTATTAATTATCATTAAAGTATCGTATTGTCACACAAAACAGTTGTGTCTATAAAATTTCAGTTCAACTGAATGCTTTAAAACGTGAGAAATAAACCTTTTCATGCTTTGACAAAAGTCGATAAAATAGATGCTAACGTGGCAGTATTTGAAATTCTTTAAGGGGTGTTGGAAAGCTAAAATCTTATTTTCTTGACAATTTGAGATTTTTACATTTTCAAACTGTATAAATTTTAACCTTTCTAAAAATACCTTACTTTAACCTCTAGGTATTTAGAAGCCCTTAAAACGTATTTTTAAATAATCATTGAATTTGGGCCACGCCCATTTTAATGGCGAAAATTGTAAACAAATTACTTTGTTTTTGCTTAAAAGTGTAACGACTGATATAAACCAAAACATGTATCTTTTATTTTAAATTGAGCCTTTTATTTTTTTATTTCCTAGTCGATTAATCTCACTGTATACATTAAAATCAATTTATCTCAAAATGTAAATTTTAATGTGCGATGTACCTTTTCTGAGAAACTACTGTTCACAGGTTTGTAAATTTTTTATGAATTATTTATAATGATGTCTAATATATACTAAAATGAGCTTTTTGTAAAAAACTCAAAATTTAATTTTTTACAAACTTTTTAAGTAAAAATGGGTCAAATTTCGCAATGTTTGATAAAATATTTCATAATTTATTAAAAAATTCAAAATTAGCTAAAAGCTCATTTTAGTATAATGAGAGAGGTGTATTTTAATAGTATGAAAAATTTCAAGCATGTACATAAAACAGAATTTGAGAAAAGGTACATCGAAAACAGCTAATTTAACATTGTCAGCATAGAGAAAGAGAGAGGTTTCTCCCCTTAAATAATTAATTTTTAATGAATTAATGCTTATTAATTATAATTAAATAACTGTATTGTCATCCAAAATAATCCTGTATATAAAAAGTCACCTCAATTCAGCTCTTTAAAATGTATTTTATTAATTATTGAAAATTCCACCAAGATAAATAAATAAATTAATATATAGAGAGTGTGAGCTATAATAGGAATTGAAAAAGAGAAACTCTTAACATTAAATGAAAGATCTTCGCGGACCTTCTAGGAAGGCACTGGGGAACCCAGGGTCCACGGACCACAGCTTAAAAGCAGCTGTTTTATGTGACTAAAGCCACTTTACACAAGATAAGGTGATGAGAAAACAATAAATTAAATTTTTTAGCATTTTTTCGAGAATTTTTTTCCGAGAAATCTTTTTTCCTTAACTGTAGGTGGTATAGGAAAATAGGAGCATTTTCTAACTTCGAATTTCTGGACTTTTTTTATGCCATTGTATTACTTTTTACTATTAACTTATTATCTTAAGGCATACGACTATCCTAATATCATGATTTTTTTTTCAAAATTGACAAATTTTTTTTATGATTTTATTTTATAAGCCATCTTATTAGCTTTATATATAAATACCAAGTTTTTATTTTCTATTCACTAGAACAAAAACTACACGTCTTTTAGTAAAATCAGATGCCATAACTTTACACAAGATGCTAAACTTTTAATTTTTTTTTAACTCTTTCGAAAAACTCAAACGGGGACAACGATTGATTAAAAAGTTTTGAAAAAATTTGCTGAAATTTTTTGTGTATGTTTTGTTTAACAGTAGAAATGTTTTGACCTTCAGATTTATCAATCACTGTTTTATTTCAAAATTTACAGTCCTTTATGTAAATATAATCACTGTTTTTTTAAGCAATTTCATATAATCACTAAGCTAAAGTGCTCTAGTTTTTATAAAAATTGAAATATCTTATCTTGAAGGTAATTTCAAACATGAATAACAAAGAAACACATCAAAATTGAAAAATTGAGAATATGTTCACAACATTTTTGTACGGAGTGGGTCCCATTTATGTAATTTTTTGTACATTTTCACCAGTTATTCCCATTTTAATAGCTATATATTTTTTTTCTGTTTTCGATTTTAGAATTTTTTCTAAAAAAATATTCTAAATAAATCTTAAAAATCACAAAAAATCCTCATATCTCCATTTTTACAAAAAAGTTGTCGCAAGTAAAGGGTGTTTTTTTTTAGAGGTATAGAACTTTAAATTGCAATAAAACAACGATGTATAATTCGATTGACATGAATTTTTTTATTCGAAAGATAATCTTGTGGCATTACATTTTAAATATGATTTCTGGCATAGGACTGCCATGGCTGGCTCGGATGTAGTCCAATCTTTTTTCGATGACGTTTTTCCAACATTTGTGGCCGTATATCGGCAATAACACGGCGAATGTTGTCTTTCAAATGGTCAAGCGTTTGTGGCTTATCCGCATAGACCAATGACTTTACATAGCCCCACAGAAAATAATCTAGCAGTGTTAAATCACAAGATCTTGGAGGCCAATTCACAGGTCCAAAACGTGAAATTAGGCGGTCACCAAACGTGTTTTCAATAAATCGATTGTGGCACGAGCTGTGTGATATGTTGAGCCGTCTTGTTGGAACCACAGCTCCTGGACATCATGATTGTTCAATTCAGGAATGAAAAGTTAGTAATCATGGCTCTATACTGATCACCATTGACTGTAACGTTGTGGCCTTCATCGTTTTTGAAGAAGTACGGACCAATGATTCCACCAGCCCATAAAGCGCACCAAACAGTCAGTTTTTCTGGATGTAACGGTGTTTCGACAGACACTTGTGGATTAGCTTCACTCCAACTGCGGCAGTTTTGTTTGTTGACGTAGCCATTCAACCAGAAGTGCGCTTCATTGCTAAACAAAATTCGCTTATGAAAATCGGGAACAACGGCAATCTCGTTTTGGGCCCATTCGACGAATCTACGCCTTGCTTGATGATCGTTTTGATGAATTGCCAAACCAAACTGAGAATAAATCACTTGACAGCTGTTAAATCGGTCGTCATCTTGGAAAGTAATACCAACTTAAACTTCTATGCCCGGAAAAAAACACTCTTTAATTGGATACCTTAATAATATTTTTTCATGAAATCTTAGCTAATAATTACAGAACCCCCGAAACATGGTTTTCTTCTATGGACCTTGGTTAAGGAACACTGTTGTATGTGATCCTAGAGTGAAAACTGTAGATTAGTGATGCACACCAATATCAAATAGGTATCAAAATCTTTACTCGCTATGATATGGAATTTAAGTCAGTGTGACGCCATCTTAATAGTCGCTCTCGTCAAATTTAACCTCGGTTAAAAATTTAGAGTTCCGCAATAGATATCGATTTGCTTTAAAGCAATGGCTTATATTGAATGGCTCTTATCTTGAATATACACCCCTAGAGATGATTTAAAGAATTTCTCAGATTGAGTGATAAAAATTTAAAATTAAATAAATTAAATTCTGTAGTTTTGTGATGCTTGTAAATAGCATGTAAGTAACGACGTATTTCCATGAAAATTGAACATGCGTCTACAGGATTTAGACAGGGAGGGGGGAGGGCTATTTAATCAATTTCTCTTAAATTTGATTTTAAAAAAATTATCCTGTAATTCCGGATTGCAAAGAGTGTGGAAATGAGCAATTAACTACTTTTGATTCTAGTTTTTTGCAATCGTTTGTCTTGCTTAATACATTATCCTATAGGGCACTGAATTTTTTTATTTTGATTTGAATGGCTTGAAATTTTATGTTTAAGAGACAAAGATAATTATTTAGCTGTAAATTATCCTTAGGATCACTACACTAGTTTTATAGCTTCCGCTTCTGCTTGCCTGTAGAGCGTTTATCAATTTCAAGACGCTACCTTGAATCCGTGCTTATTATCATATCAATTTTAGTATGTTTCTTGCATACATGTTTATTTTCTCTGCATATTTTATATATTCTAGTCCCATATCTTCAAATAAAAGTATATTTAAGGAGATATGTAAATCTTTAATTTCGCCTAAAATTATCCTTCAAACAGGATCAGTTCCCTTTCAGATTTACAGTATCTTCAATTTTATTATTTATGTATCTTAATTTCAAAGGAACTGTCATTGTAGTAATTATGAAAGATGTGTAGAATAGTTTGCACGCTTAATCTTCTCAATCGAACACTTCAGGACTCTGAAGGATAGTTTTTATGTTTCTACAGACTCAGAGCTTTAGACAGGAAATGAGATTGTTTTATCTAGCAATATTTTTAATTGGGATTCATTACATTTATTCTGAAGATAATTCTTTTACATGTAGGGAGAATCTGTAGTCCATTTAGACCACGGGGGTCATAATCGTGTGTTCGTGGCCGGCTTTCTTTTTGAGGATCCTCGGGTTAGGGTCATATTCTTTAAATCTGTCAATCATAGCTATGAAGTGAAATGGAAGTTTTTAGAGTGGGTGCCAGCTTAAGTGTTGTCATCGTCACTTCACCCAGGTTCAAAATTATAAGATTTCTCACCAACAGTTCTTGTTCGGGTCTAAGTGACGCTGTTAATAAACAATTACCTAGTCAATTGCTTTCGTGCTAAAATTCAATGATAGTCAACAGTCGATTGAAGTATGACTAGGGTTACTTTACTTTGGAATAAATGTAATAAAACGTTATTACAAAAAATAATAATTTTAGAACATAGTACAACTTTTTTTCATCGATATGATGATGGTGAAATAACGTAGAATATTGCTTCATAATCTGGTAGTTGATTTTTATTTTGTACAAACCGGTAACAGTTTTAAAAATGAAATTTTAAAGTTTGTTTACTGTAAGTGCTCTTTATTTATTAAGACGTTGGGTACTTAAACGACTGTGAGAACATTTTTCGAATCATTCGGAGTTTTCTTAAAACAAATGGTCTGTTAATGCCATTCATCTGACAAATCTTGACTTTTCGGTGCTTCTGTTTCGGACTTTGTTTTCTGAAGAAAAATGTTGAGCAACATTAGACGTTTTAATGGTTTTTCAGTGACAAGTAGAGATATTTCATGGTATTTAATTATGTTATAAAATACTGATATCACACACATATCATTCTTTTTAGGGCTGGTGAAACGTCTTCCTTTCTCGGAAGAGAACCATTTTTATTTTTATAATTTCCTCTTAACTTTTCTTAAGCCCCGAAGCCACACAAAAAAGGGACAAATCAACACTTTTAAAATGAATGATTGTGACATTTTAAGATAAAAGTGACAAAGTGTGACTCCTCGTAAAAGGAAAGATTTATTTGTTTTTGTTCTGATGCATTTTAAAATGTTGTTTAAGTGTACGAAATTATTTTTAGAATTGTTCTATTTTTTACGAAGATTATTAATTCAAAAGCAAAACATGCGGCATCAATTGAAATTTTAATTTTTTATTAATTCTCGTTCAAAAGTTTTAAGATTATTTTCTTAAAAATTAATTCTTAGAACCACATCTTGTTCTTTCATGTTGGTTAAAAGTAAGATACTGAATTTAGTCTATGTCTGTAGAAAGGTGGTCGCGGTAGCCGAGTGGTATAGGTATCGGACCGTGGCTTGCCTTGTCACGAGTTCGAGCCCATTACCACTAAAGACCCGCCGTGTAGGGCAGAGATGCACGTTAAATCTGTCGAGAGCTGAAACGTCCTCCCGTTGGTGTGGTGTGGTAGTTAGGAGAGGGGGTGCCAGCTCAGGTGTCGTCCACGTCATGACCATGGTTCAAAATTACGTGGTCCGTCGCCAAAAGCCCTCGTATAGCTGAACAGTGCGACGTTAATAATCAATCAATCAATGAGTCAATCATGTCTGTAGAAATACTTGTCTTAAGGAAAGTCTTCATGAAAGTGAGACATTAGATATTCTCAATTAGCTATTATAAATCTTATATAGAACGACAGTTTTGAATAAACATAAGAATAATTTTAAATTAAAATGATTTCAATAAATGACACATATTTTGAATAGATGATAATTAAATTTTACAAATAAATTGTGAATAATTCTTCCAGTTTGATTAAAAATAAGCACAATGGTTTTTGAAATTATGCTAATTTCCTTTTTAATTATTGTGACGTAGCTGTGAATTTCCCGCCACACAGCTGTGAATCGGCTTCTTTGTAAGTATGTTTATCACACGTGCAAAGACATCTGCAACCTTAAAAATATTGCATAGTTTTGTCTTGGACATCGCCCCGGTAACCTTTGACACCACGAGGGAACCCTCTCTACCCACGGCTCAAAGCTAAATCAAAGCTAAAGACGCCGACCTCTGTCATCCCCTAGACCCTAACGAGGGGGCAGAGAGAGAGAACGGGAGACGGTCTGAAAACTTCGCTGAGAACGGACACCAAAGAAACTCCTCCCTCACAAACCACATCTTTTGAACTCTAATAATCTCTTTAATAAGATTAATAACTTCAACGTATATAATCTGTAAATAAACTAAATATTTAAATTAATCAATATCACGCTACCTGTATTTATCGCAGACGTCACATCATTTATAGATTTACTTTAAAATAGCGAGATTTGTCGTCAATATCCCTCGTGTTGCTTTAAAGTGTGACGTTATTAAAAAAATCATTAAATCAATTAACAGAAGCACTGGGCAGATTTTATTGAAATTAGGCATGCGCTCATAAGTTGATATGAAACAAACAAAGCGCAATGCCATACAATAATAATGTATTCATACTCAAGAACATTGAAAATTGCGATCCAAGAAAGGGTTTCGGGTTGAAATGAAATTTAATACACATATTAATACAGATGGTGTAACGTCTCAAGCATCTAAAAGATGACACCTCTTTGATCTTTGTAGATTTATTTCCCAAACACAAGACAGTTCACAGACATACACGATTTACCTTGTATAGTATTTACAATTTAGAAATTAGAGTTCTTGACATTCACAGAGATAATCAGTCTTTACGCTCGATGATGGAGCCAAACAGTCTTTCTCATTGAGAGGTAAGAACCGACTGCGGATATTCACACTGCGCCTCACGGGTGGAGCTCACAGATACCACTGCTCTCGTCGGAAGCAAAAGCCAACTTCAGGTATCAACAAGGCGCTCACGGGTGGAGCTCAGAGAACATCACTCGATCAGTCACCAGGTGATCAAAGTCGTCGTTTTTCAACTGCCGACTCCCACTGGCTTGGCACTCGTGCATGCGCAGTGCTTGCGATCAGTCTTCGTTGCCAATCGATGTTCAGGTATTTCACTGCAAGGCTCGAGATCCTCACGTTGAAGCTTGGAGAGTGGGGGGCCACCTCAGTCGTCCTCCTCGTCACTCGCTTGCTTGGGAACTTAACACTGGGTGTTTTCGCGTCAGACTGACCACCTGACCGGAACATCTGCTCATGCATCCCAGGGCCCAAGATCGCGTACACTGAATCGGGCATAGTAGGTCTTGTCCCTCATGGGCTGTCGCGCTACTGAGTTAAGTTAATAATACAGATGAGAGATTTACTTGGTCCCCAAACCAAAACAGTTAAGCAAATACAGTTATGTTACAGGCAGGTATGTTACGAGTTCGAGCCCAGTACCATTAAAAACTCACGGTGTATGGGTGCGATACCCGTTAAATCTGTCGAGAGCTCAAACGTCCTCCCGTTGGTGTGGTCGTTGGGAAAGGGGTAACCAGCTCAGGTGTCATCCTCGTCACTTGATCATGGTTCAAAATTACGAGGTCCGTCTCCAAAAGCCTTCGTGTAGCTGAACAGTGCGACGTTAATATTCACTCACTCATTCACTACCCGCCGGTTTATAAGGGCCCACTTTTTGACTGCAGTGTCAGTGCGTAGTCATGTGCATTGGCCCCTAACTTGGATCATTTTTATAATTCTTGATATGACAATATACTTGGATAGTTTCACCAAATATCTGTCGTTTAAAATGTTGAAGCTTTCTATTCGTTTAACGAAACTAGGCTTATGGTCTTATATAACTAATGGTCTTACGTTATGAGAATGGATTAATGCATTGTTTATTTGTGTCTCACTTGAAACAACACCGACGTTATTGGAGGCGAATCTCGTAATTCTGAGTGAAAATCAAAAAGTTAATATGATACATGAATTGGTATCTTTCTCTTCAATTTCCACACCATAGCAATATGAGAACTTTGAGCCCCGACAAATTTAACATGTATTAACTTTTATATGTTACAATATTTGGAACGACGAGAAATTAACTCGCTGCGTATTGATTACGAGTCTTTTATTCATCCTATTGAGTAATTTCCGTTATCTTGGTCTGAAAGTTAAAATACTGAAGTTTAGCTGGAGCTGCCTTAGTTACTTAACCGTGGTTCCAAATTAGATATCAAGTGTAAAATGACGTTATTTCCTAACAATGTTTTGTTAGGAGTATAATCACTAAATAATTTACAGACCACGATTTATTTTTATTTTCACAGTAATTTAATATCATTGAAGAAATCTTTTAATGAATTTAAAGTTCAGACGAATTGATTTTATGAAACAATGTATGCTGAAACTCCGAAGATCTCTAAAAAAATGCTTAGAATATATCTTGAATTAATTTCTTCAGTTTCTGCAAAAGATAACATTATCTACGTAGTAAAGCTTCGACTTTTGCCATAAATATTTGTTTTTAGTTAGATTGTTGTACATTGATAATAAATAATATATCACAGTACATGTGGCGTACAGTTTATTTGTAGAATAAATGTGTTTCTGTCACGAGTATTAAGTTAGAAAAATACAGTAATCCGATTTTAAAAAAAGAAATATTTGAATTATGGTCATACAAATACTTTGACAAACAGATCAAATAATTTATCATAGCTTAGATTGAGAACGCATATGAAGCCATTTCAATTGATAACCATTAATCATTGATCTAAATCTATTAATCATTTATCACAACCATACATACTAATGGTTTTTAAATCTTAATAAATTGACCCTTGAGGTAAACCTTCTTTATTTAGTTTTTTATTCGAAGGAAAACAGACACGAAATTGATTTCCAAGCTCAGTGAAATACTTTTAAGCCTCAAGATAAAATAAAAAAAGAAACAAATAAGGATTTTTAAAAAAATCTTTCTACGCTTTTTCCCTTGACAAAAAAAAACCGCCTCCGTATTTTCACCGCATCCACCAATCACTTGTCTCTATTCCTTGCTCGACAAAGCATTTGTGACCGACGTTATCGATTCACACTCTAACAGGCTGGTGTTGAAGAACACGTGTCGATTTCAAGTCCCTGTGATAAATCAAACGCCACTAATTTGTCGGATAAAAAATAAATCACTTGCAAATTTGTTGGGACAGAGAAAGGTGATCGAGTACGGGGGCGACGAATAACCGAACAGAATTTCTTAAACCAACCACAGGGACGCTTGTTGGACCTTGAGTCAGCTGTTGAATATGTAGAGCAGTGTCCTGCAGTTACAGTTACATCGGGTTTAATGGAGTGCAGATTTCTGGAGGACTCCCCCTTTGCTGTAGTCATGATTCACAATTGTATGAAAGAAGCTTCGTATTCATCGTCTTCTGCTTACATATTCGGAGTTGTACTAATGGATTTTTCGGGCTCATCAAAAATGCAGCATGGGTTTTGATTAGTCATAAGAATAACTTGATTGTAGCTTCAGTGTTTGTTTTTGAATGAAACTTCTGTTGGTCAGACTCCCACGCATCTTGTTAATAACGTTCCCAATTTGAAATTATTTATTTACATAGCTGAAATATAAATATGCACACTTTTTATTTTTGAAATATTGAATTGATAGATGGGAATCAACGAAAATTTCTGGTAGACATTCATGTTTTATAAAAAGCTCAGTGTTTAAGGACAGGAAGTTTTGAATAAATAAAAATTAATTGGTAATCTTTTTAATTTAGAAGTATTTTTAATCTCATGAGTATTTTATTTAAAAAAGCAATATATATATATATATATATATATATAAGAATAATTCTTAAATTATTTTTGTTTGGTTTATCCAATCGGTTTTTTTTCCTTCTGTTTTACTTAACTTAGCCCAGTGCTTCTCAAGCTTTCAATAATCCAATATTCGTGACCCAATATTCAATCATAAGTTTCATTGCGCCCCCTCCCTCTCCATACAATAACATTGTATTAAATTCAATCATACTATAGTTTGACCTTAAAGCTACAATGCGACTCAAATCTTTAAGTGCCACCGGAGTATATGAATGTCTCGCTCAGCCAAAGCATTAATGTTATGGACGTATATATACGTCTTTCCAAAGTACAATCTTTTCTGTGCACTATTGTTCGTAAAATTATTCCGAAGGCTTCGGAATGCAATAAAAGGACCTTGACAGTGTTTGCGAAGGATTTACCTATTTCAGAGGATTTGCTTATTTATCCCTTTTCTCTCCCCCCCAAAAAACATCACATATGAGCATCTACATGGAAAACGGTGGCATTGAGGAGTGAATCGCGTAACTTTTATTCGGCAAAATTAAGAGATTAATTATAAACCGTACAAATTATCAAGATAAGTTTTAATACAAACCCATAAGGTCGCTGGTAATTACTAAACGTGTCCTTAACTTTGTATGGTTAAATTAATTATAGAATGCATTGAATGGATTGATACATTTATAAGTGTATTGTATCAGTGTAATTGTGTATTTTATTTTTTATTATGGTCAGAATTGCATTATTGTTACTTATAGTAAACTAATAATTTTTTAAAAATAATCTTTTGTTTTCGACTTTTTATAATATGCTTGCCCCCCTCGTAGAGTTATCACGGCCCCCTAAGGTGGCACGCCCTACAGTTTGAGAAACACTGACTTAGCATTTCAGTTTTTTGTAAGAGAACAACGTTTAATACAATTGTGTAACATAATTCAGTATATGATATTTATATCAACATTTGCAAGAAAAATATTTTTTGATTCTGTATTAATACTAGTCAATATTGAAGTTAATCAACATTAAACTATATACCATAATGAGTAATGTTGATGCTGTTGGTGTTAACAAAATGTATAGAAACTGCTTTGTGAGAATACAATTTAATTCCCTTAAATTACACATTTTTAAGGTGAAGAATAATATTTTACTTTGTAACAATAAATTTTAATTAAAAGATGGTGTTGGTTATGGTGTTTAATAAAAAGGAATTATTCAATTAATTAATACAAAATTAAGTAAGTATTAATTAATTAAATACTCGCAGAGTATTACTATTTTGTTAAATTTAGAGTATTCATAATAAAGAAGTAAAAAAAAATAGCAATAAATTATAAAAAAGTTAGATTAATTTATTTAACTATACTAAAAAATTTTGTCCAGAAATTCTGTTTCACTAAAGAAATTTGAAATTTATGTTTGAATTTTTAGATCAGAGTGAGCTTTTAATAAAAAATAGATCGTTTTAATTTAATAATACTTATATTTAAATGTATTGATTTACACTATTAATTTCTTATAAATTATGTAGATAAAAAAATTTAATTTTACATTTTTATAATGAAAATTAAAATAAAACACACACGTCATTCAAAATGTAACTACTCAATAAAAATTTTATAAAAAAATATTATTAAAAAAAAGCAGAAATTTATAATTTTTAACCAACTACTATGTAGTTATAATCATTTCAAATGCATTACTAAAAATACTTATTAATTCCCATCTGTTACTTTTATTGAAATGAATTTAAAATCCGAAAGAAATAAAAAAGAATATTTCTCTAGCGTTTTTTACCTTCAACGTGGAAAGCAAGACTATTTTTCATTTCAGTTGAATCTTAGAAAATTTCTGTCATAAAGGTTGAACATGAGAATATTATCTCAAGAGAGAAAAAAAAAGGTTCCAACAATTTCCAAAAGTATACCTTCATTTCAAACTTTCTTTCCCTTATACCTAAAAAAAATATTCAGTCCTATTCGCACGCGGTTTTCGCATACAGTTTCTCTTTATCATGGCGCAAACGTGACAAAAAATAGTGGGCCCTAGAGCAAAACTGTAAAGCAGTATTTCCTTCACAACTGAACAGCACAAAACAAGCTCTTTTATTATTAAAATTTTTTGTTCCATTTCCATGATTACCTCCTTACTCAAGTACGTGTCCAGAACTGAATTTTAATATTTTTCTTTTTTTCTCCTTTTTCATGCACTAGGGAGGATATTTTTGTGTTTCACCGGACTACTGCGCTTACCAAATGTGGACGATTGTTTTATCTGCATAAAGCCATGGTCCAATCAGTTGAACTAGGTTTGGATCAAAACACAGATCCCTCGAGAATGCGGTCCCCAGCGATAGATGGCGCTGTTCACCGTACCTTGCACGTGCACCAGCACTTGCATCATCGCCCTGATGGCATGGTCAGCAAGATACCTATAAGGACGCAAGATGGATTAGGTGGAAATGTTTTATACCCACTAGGACATAATGGAAAGCTCGAAAAACCAACAAAAGGAGAATTTGCAGGAAGCATAAACTGTGATGACCCCATAAGGTACAGACAAGTTTTTTTTTTTTTTTTTTTTTTTTTTACTTTTTCAGATTTTTTTTTATTTAGTAGAATTTAACTTTATAGAACAGGGGTGTCCAACCCGCGGTCCGCCTTGAATAATTTTGCAGCCCACGAGATTCCTCACAACTTTACAAAATTCTACTATTTTGTTCAAATATTATTATTATTTTTTGTAAAAAATAAATTTTATAACTGTTATTGTTTTATCACATTGCTTCTGTTACTGCGAATCTTTTTCTAAATTGAAATTTATCAAACATAAATCGGGCTCAAACTTAACGCACGAAAATCCTCAACATCAATTACGATACGCAAACACACATGCATTGATATCGACTAGCAAAAATTAAGTGAAAGAGCTGAGAAACATCTCGCTAATTAAATATATTAAACATTATTTGATCATTGCATATTTATTATTTTATTATCTAAGTTTGTATATGCATGAAAAACAATTAAAACAATAACAATATATCAGTCTGTTTTAAATTTTCACTCCAACAAATGTTTATAATGGATCCAAATATAATATATATTTTTATATGGGTTCGTGGGATTGTAAAGTTCTTCCGAAGTGGCCCACGAGGTCATTTGAGTTGACCACCCATGTTATAGAAAACGATTTCGCATCAACATTGTCCAAAATTAGGAAAACTTTCATAAATAAATGTTCATCTTATCTTATCTGTGTGTGTACTCATTATAATTATTAAAACACTAATATGATTCAGATATTAAGTTGAATAATTACAGTACTTATTAATTAAAGTTGTATCTTATATTTAAAAATATATTGTCCTAGTTATTGAATGAAATTAATGCTTATTAAAAAAATTTAAAGTACACAAATTTCTTTGTTATATTAATTTCCCTTGTAATTTTGTGTAAATTAGATTCAAATAATAAATAAATTCCCATATATATCTTCAGGGACATCTTAAGGTATGCACCAACTGGGCCCAGGCTCAGGGCCTCTGCCACAATGAGGCATCGTCTCGTTCTCGACTCAGACTTAATAAGATCATAATTCGAATAATTTCAACGATCAAATTATGTTTCCGGTTGTATTCTCAGAAAAACTGGTAATTTCGGACGACATGTCAACTGACTATATGTGATGACCTTCGTTCATGTATAGGCCTAGGCCTACCACAATACGCCATCGTTACTTGTTCAATGAAAAGGTGGCAATCGGTTGAGGTGACTTGTGTGATCGTGAAGATTTATTTATTTTGGGTTATTGTGTTCTAGAATTTGTCAATGTATGCTATGTACTGTCTAATTTTAAGGGTTATAGGTGGGGCCTATACATTTGTGTAGAGGCATAGAGCCTTCTTTTGCGTAGGGCCCAAGGGCCTCAAAAATACTTAAAGCGTCCCTGTCAATCTTATCTGCTTTTCCGTAAAGGATCATTTGCGTTTAATATGTTTTAACATAGCAATGTAAAAAAAATGTCAGCAATCTTTGAAATATTATAATTTAAAATTGAAACACTCATTCTAATGATTTTTTTTTTTGATAATACATTTCGTTTTTTTTCTGTAAAATAATTTTGCTGTTAAAGAAACACACGACTGTGATGAAATCGCTTCGAATTTAATAAAAATTTCAAAGTATTGTTTCCCACGTTCTTCATATAGCCGAAGTAAATCCTTTTTTTTTTTGTGTGTAAGATCTCTTAATTTGATTAAATATATGTTCTTATTCAAATTTTAGCGCATTATTGTTAAAAAAATATTATTAGTAAATACATATTACAACTGTACAAAAAACCCATAATAAGCGTTTAAGAAATTAATTTTACGTCAGCTTTTCAATTTAAAAATATATTTATATATTTATTTACGACTTTAAAAAATTATGATGTAAATGAACACCATGTATAAACATTTAAAAATGTTTACCTTTTCGAATATTTGAATAATATTCTCTAATTATTTTGTTCTTCAATTGCTCTTTTTTAGTTTCATTAAGATATAAGCAAATATATTTGCTTTGACTGATACTTATACAATTACATTTTTGGCTGAAAGGAAAACCATCTGTGTTAGTTTTTCTACTGCCTACTAGTTTAGATCATTATAAGATACGTATCTTCATTCTTGTTCAGTAAAAATAGTTTTTTGATGAAGATTATTAAGAAACTATGCTTTCAATTAGATTATTTTTAATAAGCTTTTATGAGTTGAAATAATTCTTTATACCAATTTCATACAGTTAAAAAAGGGGTAAAATATTCAAATATAATTTTTCTATGCATTGACAATAAATTGAATTCAATTAGTATTCGTTTTTTTTTAAATTATATGTAAGGCTTTCATATTATCCTAAAATTCAATAATGTTTTTCAAGACAAAATGATTATAAAAAAAGTCATACAAAATAGAATTTTAAAATTATAATGTTATTATTTGTACATTTTATATCCGTTATTTTTTTTAAAAAAAACGCGATAGTTAGAATTATAAATATTGCCAAATGATATGCGATCTAAATTTTATCCATTCATTTACTTGCTGAGGTCTGGCAATTTACTTGAACTGAATTTTCCCATTAGTACTTTGGCCGAAGTTTATTCTAAAAAGATCAATATTATATTGCACAGAGAGAGTCAACATAATATTGATCAATATTATACTGATTTTAATTTCAAGCTATTTGAATCAAAACGATGCGCAATTGGTGAATTGGAGAAATCGGATTTTTTTTTAATTCGAATAAGAAACTTTCTTGTATAAAATCAAATCATTTAAAAGTAATGCTTGCAAAAAACAAAATATTTTCGTATTGAATTGTGTATTTTACTTTAAATGCTTCGAAATAGGTATTTGCGTAAGCATATTTATTTTTTTTACTTAGGAAAATTAAAACTTATAATAATTTTCACGCGTAAACATCTCACAATAAGTTTTTTTTTTTCTGATATCGCCTCTGATTTTTCCATAAAAATAATTAAGTATAAATTTCTATTATAGTTTATTGGGAACAAATAACGATTGTGTTGCTGTCATTTATTTGCTTATAAATAAAATACGCGGTTTGAGCGTGTAGTATTTTAAAGTAATAGAATATAAAAGGTACCATACACACACACGCAAAAAATCTATCATAGTTTATGTGTGTAGACTTATGTGTATAATTTCTTTTGAGTAAAGTACGTTTATTTTTTTATCCAAACTAATTTTTACTAACTTTAATAGTTTTGTAAAATGATGTACACATACTACATTGATTATTTTTTCGGTTAGGATCTCGAAAATAATGTTCTTCAACCTTTTAGGAACCTTATAGGACTGAGGAATCTTTCTCAAATTCTCTGCGTGGAAAAGGCTGTGATAATTTTTAACTGCAAATTTATGGCACATCCGTAGTTTAACAACACTTTTATTACATGACTATATTTATTACAAGCTAGTCTCATTAAAGTAAATTAATCAAGATAAATTAAATGTTTTTATACACTTTATGAAAATATCACATAGAAATATTATCATTAAAAGACAGTTCACTCCGGGTCTCAGGGGTACTAATTTTGTCTCGGGGGCTGATAATATACACAATTTTCAAATGCATATAATTTTTTGAAATTGCAATTAAATAATTCGAATTTTTTACATATTATTTATAAAGGAATGAAGTTTCAATAAAGTACAACACGTTTAAAATATAATCATAATTTTAAAAATTATAAGCATATGAAAATAAGAAACATTTCTGTAATAAATATTAAGTAATTTTTATGTTGCATGTGCTGTATTCTAAAATAGTAGCCTTTGATGTATAATCTTTATAGAATTATAAAATCTATGAATCTCTTTAAACCCTGCCTAATTTTAGTTTTTTTTTCTTTTGCATTTCAAAATATTTGAAATTTAAAAAAAAATTAAATTGTAATTGTTTTTTTTTTTTGCATTTTTAAAAAAAAATGTGATTTATTATTCTATTTATATAAAAATAGCTATAGTGTAATAAGGATATATTTAACTTTATAAATCAACTTATTGCTAGTAGTTAGAGGTACTATTTTAGAAAATATGCGTAACGTAAAACTTATTATTCCTTATAGAAATGTTTCTTATTTTCATATGCTTATAATTTTTTAAATTATTATTATATTTTAAACATATTACACATTTTTGAAGCCTCATTCCTTTATAAATGTGTAAAATATTCTAATGATTTAATTTTAGTTTCAAATAATTATATCTACTTGAAAATTGTTTATATTTTCAGTCCTCGAGACAAAGTTAACACCCCTGAGACTCCTTTTAAAGAAAAACCTTTGAAAGATACTTATTTCGTTGTTACAGATCTCTCTGTAAAACACATTCGACTTATTAAATACTTATTCAGATTTTTCCCTCCTCTTTGATGCATGGGTATCATCATAAACTTAGTCACAACATGACAGGAATATTTTTTTCATCGACTTTACTACTGTTTTCAGTCTAAGCAGTAAGCCAATTTCTCATGTTTTATTTGTTTTTTATAGTTGCTCTCATTTATTATTTTTTTTTAGATTACTGTGTTATTTAAGCTGTTCGTAAATGAGAATTTTACAACAGTAAGAAGTTGTCCGTTCAAAATGCGTCTTTTCATTCATAACGGCTTGTACAACGTCCGTTAAACTGTCTTCTGTCGGATTATTTTCCCTTCTTGTATTTCATGTCTGGTAATTCCATAATGCATCTTTGAAAGTGTGGTTCGATCAAGATATACATGAGCCTAATTAGCATGCACGCTCATGAAGTGAGAGAAGCTAACGACTATCTGTCTGCTAACAGACAGTTTGTGTTATGCATTATAATGTTTTCATTATTAGATATATACACATGCGTTATTATTTTTTTAAAAAAATAATTGCTTCTCTCTTAAAAATGTATAACAGTTAAAATTGTAAATGAGATGCTTTTGTTAATTATCTTTTACAAAATTAGTTTAAAAAATCAATTAAAATGCTATGTTTATCTTAAAAATTCCTTTTTTTACTGATTTAGAAATAAAGTTCTTTTTCCTTGTGGGATTTCTCTTAATTTGGGTGCTTCATTTCTTGTGATTTTATTGCTTTTTGTTACTTCCAGAGAATTCACGTTTAGTTTCTGAATTATTTTGTGCAAATACAAAAAAAAAAAGCCCTTTTTATCTACAGTCTGTTTTCGTGTTCTAAAATCTATTTCTAGTTTTAAATGTTTTAAATTCAAAGATGTAGTATAAAATATTAATATTGTGAACATGAGATTAAAGTTATGAATTCAATAGAGTAACGAAAATGCTTATTAATTTGGAACGAATGGGTGGATGAGTTTGTGAAAATGCCGGGTTATCGAGAATGGGATTTAAAAAAAAAATAAGTTCGAGTGTTTCCTCAAAAGTATTGTACAGCACTTGTATTTCTTGAGATTACAACAGAAAACGAATTGCCCAAACACTCTTAACAAAGGGAAAGTACGTACTTAATGAAAGCATAGAGCAGGAGTGCCGAACCTTTATGTGAATCAACGTGCCATTTTTTCTAAAGAGGTATTTAATGAGGTATAGACGTGCCATCAAATAATTTTGATTTAGTTATTTTTGGGAAAATAATAAAACTAAATACTATCAACACAAAACTCTTTATTTACTACAGAAAAATACATTTTATATTTTACAGTAGTAAATGTTTTAGTTACACACCATGTGTAATTCAAATCAAATTATATAAAGTAACATTTGTGTGACTTCTGCTGTAGCAGATTAGATGTCAAATAAATTAGTGAATAAGATGTGATTTTTAGCAGAATACATGCTGAATTGGAGTCATCTGCCAAATGGTTTCTAAGCGAGTCTTTAATGTTATTCATTTCTGAAAATAATAACTCGTAGGCATAGGTCGATGGACATAAGATTAAAGTGGCATAAGTCAGCTTCTTCAAACAATTCAAAGTATCTGGAATTGAATTTAATGTTTCCAAAGTTTCATTACATGCATTTTTACTTATATTGCTTGTTAAATGTTCTGTTTCAATCAATTCTAACTTTTTCCTTATTTCAATAAATTTTTGAATCCATGTTGAACTAGACTAAAAATCAGCCAGTTGCATTTCAAATTTTTCAATTTCCAACCAATCGAATTGGCGCATGTTCAGTTTATCAGATGATGTTACATCAGGGTACATGATAAACGAACGTTTCTGATAATTCTTTGAACTGAGAAAATCTCACAGAAAATTCCTTGATTGAAGAATAAATCGCGCGATTGATCTTTTTGATCGGTGGCGTGCCCAAAATATTGTGCCGCGTGCCATTGATGGCACGCGTGCCAATGGTTTGCCATCCCGGGTATAGAGCATTTACTACATGAAAAGGAAAATTAATGAATGGTATGCAGTGGCGCACACAAGGGGGGTTCTGATGGTCCGGACCCTCCCCCCCCAAAGCCCTTGATTTTTTTCCGATTGATTATAATTCTAAGTATATAGTACGTAAAATTTAATTAAGTATTTGTTATTAATGATTAATTTCATTAATTAACGCTAATTATTTATTCAATAATTAGTTTTTTACTGTGTTTTGTTCCCGGAAATCGACAAAATCAAAAGGAGCATGATACAAGAATGGTGAACTTTCGACCCCGAATCCCCCCTCCTTGAAAAATTCCTGTGTGTGCTACTGGTGGTATGGTATACAGCAGGGATGGTGAACCAGTGGCACGCGTGCCATCAATGGCACGCGACACAATATTTTGGGCACGCCAGAGATCAAAATGGTCTGTATTATATTTCAAAATAACTAAGTTCACTATGAAGTATTGCGAACAAAAAAACGCGAGGGATCAGGGGAACACTCTCGTTTGTTATTGTCTTGCCTTAGTTACGTTCTGGACTACACTTGCTTATGATACAAAATTTGTCTGCGCATAGCAAAATCAATTTCGTATAACAACTGTATTTTAAAGTATGTGTTATATTTACAATATTTAACTGTTATTGAACATGGCTTGTTCAGAATAAGAACAAAAAGTGCAAGATAGTAAACTGAACAGAGAATTTCAAACTTGATGAATTTAGAACTATGGTATTATTAATAAAGGCAACAAAAAAAGCTGTGTGTTTTTTATGTTCCGGAACTGGTATGCAGAGCATCGTCTGTAAAACGGCATTTTGAAACAATCTCAAATCCTATTGTCAAAAAAGTGAACCACAGCAAAAATAATTAATTGCTTAGAAACCATTTGGCAGATGACTCCAATTCAGCTTGCATTCTGCTAAAAGTAACATCTTACAATTCTGATATAAGTTATTTGTCATCCACACAATGTGCAACAGAAGTCTCACCAATGTTACTTTAATTTGTGAATCACTCGTATAACTAAAACGTTTACAACTATACAATGCACAAAGGGTATATTTTAGTAGTAAATAAGAAAATTTGAGTTATTAGTATTTAGTTCTATTATTTTCCAATCACAAGTCAAAATTATTTGATGGCACGTCTATACCTCATTAAACACTTCTTGAGAAAAAAATGGCACGCTGATCCATAAAAGTTCACCACCCCTGGTGTACAGTAATTTAACTGATCAAATACGCCTTAGCTTTATGCATCAATAAAGTATTTTTCTATCTTTAATGAATATTAAGTAGATGATTTTGCAAAAACTGACTACTTTTACTGACTTCTGGTTTTTTACGATCTACAAGATTGTGGTTGAATTATCCGGACTGCCGAGTTTTCGTTACTCTACTCTGCAATGGTTCTTGAACTGTAGTCCGCGGACCCCTAGGGATCCCTACTGTCTTTCCAGGGAGTCCGCGAAGGTCTTTCATTTAATGCTAAGATTTTTCTCTTTTGCAAACTCTGAAAAGCTTCGTGAAAAGTTGAAAGATGTGCTATCTTAGACTCTAGATCACTAAATTGAATTAATGAAAAAAACTAATAGAATTTTTTAGCATTTCAATGAAGAATATAAATTCAATATTTATTGTTGGCAATTACATAGCCGCTACTACAATATAATATTTTCAAAAAATAGAAAATGTCTGGAAAGCGTAGAAAATGAATTGAGACTGTGGATTTCAAACATTACACCTGATATAACAACACGCGTAAAAAAAATGGATTCTCATTAAAAGTTTTAATTAATACTGTTAAGCACATTTATTTATTTGAAATTAGTATTTTGCTATACTTTTGTATATAATTTAATGTTTACCGTTTTGTTTAAAGGGAAACAAAGAAGAGTATTAAAAAATCTGTGTAAGTAGCAGAGACAGTCTTAGAATTATTGAGGAGCATTTAAATCACTCTGCCATGTGCGGGGAGTCAGGGAGGGGTGTTCAAAATCTTGGGGGCCGCGATGTCACTCTGGTATAAAAATGGGGCTGCGAAGATCGAATGTTTAACAACCGCTGCTTTACTGTATAACTTTTTCCTTTCTCCTATGAATACGTTACCTCCTGTCTGAGGTTTATATGATAATGAGCGTCTTTGGTATTCCCCCTGTGGGCGTAGTAGCCTAGCGGTCAGGGTCACGTGTTAAAAGTTTGAGTCCTAGTATCACTGAAGAGCCGTGGCCGCGGTCGCCGAGTGGTATAGATATCGGACCGTGGTTTGCCTTGTCACGAGTTCGAGCCCGGTACCACTAAAGACCCGCCTGTAGGGCAGCAATGCACGTTAAATCTGTCGAGAGCTGACACGTCCTTCCGTTGGTGTGGTGTGGTAGTTAGGAGAGGGGGTGCCAGCTCAGGTGTCGTCCACGTCACTTGACAATGGTTCAAAATTACGTGGTCCGTCGCCGAAAGCCCTCGTGTAGCTGAACAGTGCGACGTTAATATTCAATCAATCAGTCACTGAAGAGCCGCCATGTCTAGGGGATGATACAAGTTAAATCTGTCGAAGCACAGAGTGTGGAAGTTCGGTAGGAGGTGCAGGCTCAGGTATCATCTTCGTCACTGGACCATGGTCCAAAATTACGAGGTCCATCACCAAAATCTCTCGTGATGTTTTCTTTTCAGTGAGACATGAACAAACACTCACTCATATTCTTCGTATTTTGAGAAGATTAATAGCATCGAGTTTCCCTTTGCCTGATGCCGGGGCGTAGCTACCATCGTATCAGCCGTACCAATGATATAGGACTCACAAGCAACGGGGGCAACAAAACAGATCATAAGATGTTAAGGGATCTCAAAAAAGAGCTTTCTTGAAAATTTGATGCAGGGCCCACTTGGTACTTGGTACACCAGTGACCTAATACTAACTTTTGTTGTATATTTCAAGAAGAATCTGAAGATTAAATAAAAGAATAAAAAAAACTCAATAACTATTTGGAGTTCTTAACTCAATTTTTCTCTTAACGTTTAGCTCATTACTAACTTAGGATCTATCCGAATTGATTTAAAATAAGAATAAATCCTATTCTGATACTTGGATTTAAATAGTTAATAAAATATTTTTTTTGTGAAAATACATTGCATGAAACTTCTGTTATTTTTAATTTCTTAAAAGTAATAAAATGCTTATAAAACATTGGTTTTCCAGCTATACACTTGGCTGAATTGAATGTACTCCGAACAAATCCAAGTTAAAAATTATCAAATGTGGGGGTAATTACCGTTGGATTATGGCACATTGTAACATAAGGAGTTTTTGAATTTGCAGATAGATTTGAAAAAAAGAAATACCAATGGTTTTAAAAATTCCATATTAATATAAAATTCCATATTGTATAAATTTGTAACAAAAATGTAATCTTCCGTATATTTTTATACAGTGAAGCCGAAGTTGTAATCTCGAAATCTTACAACTCTCAAATGACTTTACTTTTGTTTTCATTTTCTTTTTCTGAAGAACTCAGCAATAAGAGGAGGAACAAATTAAAGTTTCAATTTGTCTTTCAATGTTTTTTCCCTTTCTTTTGTAAATTAATCTTTTATGTCGTCGTTTTTTTTCTCACTGAAAAACAACTATTTAGGAAAAAATACTTGATTTCTAAGATTTCTGCCAGAAATTCCATTTTCGTTTCATCTCAATTTCTCGAAATTTTCAATACCTTGTTGTCTTTGGATCTGTTTTACCTTTTTATTTTCTTAAGAAGCAGGTTAATGTGTTTGCACAAATATATATATATATATATATATATATGTCCTTACTTTTTTTAAAAAAATATATATATATTAAAGTGCGGAATTGTGCATTAAGTATGCCTTCTCTATCTCATCGCACATTTACGAAACTTTGGATGAACTATTGTATTAACGTGTTATCTTATTGCTTTCGTCATAAGGTTATTATTTTTTTTTTATATGAATCCTCTCCCTTTTTTTTCTCTGTGTGTGTTCCCCCTCTCGAACACTGTAAAAAAACGATTGCTTGTGATTGACAAGAGCTGCCATCTATTGTAAATTTATGAAACTAATTATTAATATGTCGGTATGTATATATATTTCTTTTAAATATATTTTCGAAATAATTATAGTTTCAATGCCCTACTTACTCATGCTAATAAAGATTTATTCCACTATGTGGCATTATTTCATTGTTTTAGTAAAGGGCAACTAAGTATTGTTAAAATCATATGAAGAGGAGTGTGTGAAACATAAATAAAACGTATATTAATACTTATTTGATCTGATGTATAATAATTTATAATTCTCTAGATTAAAAAAATCTCTCTGTAGCATTTATTTGAAATATTTTTTTTTTCTTCTGCTTGATACCTTAACTTCCGTTAAAATATACTTTCTTCCTACGGCGCGTATTAATGTACGTACATCATTAGTGTAAAAGTATTTTCTTCACAAAATAATGTTTAAGGAAAGGCAATATCTATATATTATATATAACTATTTTAAAGATACTTCTCTGCTGGTTGTGAAAATGATTTTTATGTTAATAAGTATTAGATATGATTGGCCTGGTTATTGGAAATTTTAAAAGTTGAAGTTTGTACACTTGAAAAACTCTAAAACTCGTTAGAAAATAAAGATTTTTCAATAACAATAAGGGGAAAATAGACTAACTGTTTTCTTTCATTTAAATGTACGGAATCTAGTTAAAAATACTATGCATGGGAAGAATATAGTTAAGCATACTTCGTACAAAGAAATATGAAAAGCATAAATGACATTTTAAAGAATGAAGGGGGTCCTCAATGTATTTTCGCGATTTATTAATTTTATATAATTCATAAGCCATTCCAGACTGTTTGCTTGAATGTTTACTAGCATCGTAATTCAAAGTGAAATGAGCGTTTATTAGCATTAGACGTCGTAATTTTGGCCCACGATCAAGTGACGAGGGCAGCACCTAAACTGGCACTCAACTTTTTAAGCACTTGTGCAACACCTTGTAAGGATGTGAAGCTTTATAAATTTATTATATTTTTGAAATTTTCAATTTTTTTGCTTGTTAAAATTAATTAGTTTTATAATTTTAATATGGATAATTTTGATGTGGTTGAAATTTCGACAACGGTCGAGAAAATTGGTGAAATATATGTATTTCATTATAAGTTTTTTTTAATGTGAATAAATTAAAAAATACTTATATATAGGTAGAGATATATTTTATTCCATTTCGAAATTTCGGAATAATTCGTTCTACTATAATTTTAAATATAAATATATTTCACTTTAAAGTACAAGTGTTTTATGAGTAATTAAAATACAGCTAAAATTTCCTACAATACTATATTTAATCTGAAATCAATTTGAGCAAAAACGAAGCTTTCGAATTATTCTAAAAAATATATTTGTAAACAGAGAAAGTCTTTAAAGTCAATTTAAGGAGTGATTTTTGAAAAAAAAAAATTAAGTATTTTATTTAGGACATCTTAAGTGTACAGGAAGGAGTCAGTTATATTTGCCTTATTTTTTTTTGTTAATTTTTTGAAATGTAATATACTTAAGAGGAACCGTGTTGAATGGGAAAAAGAATATTATTATTTTTTAAGTACTGAGAATTTATTTCAATGGTTTCTTCAACGTATACTTTACTATTTTTAATAGCTATTGAAGTAAGATTTTGTTATTTAATTTTTCTTAATAATCATTAAGAAAGTGTTTTAAATTGCATTTTTCTTCGAAACAAAAAAGTACTAAAATTTATTAATTTAAAAAGTAAATTTTTGTTGTTGTTTTTTTGCAAATCTTGCATTAATTTTAAACATTTATGAAATCTTTCTTAATTTTTTTTTAAAGTACTGTCTCGTGTTTTTACATCTTAAGTCTGAGGCACAATCGGATTTCAATAGCCGAAAGGCAGAACTTTCCTTAAAATTTTTATAAAAAAATGAAGTAGTGAGAGAAAAAACTGACATTTATTATAAATATTCATAATAAACATTAATATTATTAACTTACTTGGAATTAAAATAACACAGGAGAAAATTTTTTTTAAAATTACAATTGATCCGAATGTTGTACTAGTTTTTTTATGAGATAAAAAAAATATCTCATAGCATAATACAAAAGCTTGCTTAAATGCCTTGTGTACAAATAGGTAATGTTAAAATTTATTAGGAGATGTATTGCATCTGCTGATTTTACGTTACAAAGAGAGTGGGGTCAGTAGCGCGCACAGGAATTTTTCAAGGAGGTCGAAAGTTCACCATTCCTGTATCATGCTCCTTTTGGTGGCCGCGGTAGCCGAGTGGTATAGGTATCGGACC
This sequence comes from Trichonephila clavipes, assembly GCA_019973935.1. Lineage (NCBI taxonomy): Eukaryota > Metazoa > Arthropoda > Arachnida > Araneae > Nephilidae > Trichonephila > Trichonephila clavipes. The sequence continues at coordinate 8,416 of BMAU01016028.1, read as the reverse complement.
GTGGCTTGCTTTGTCACGGGTTCGAGCCCAGTACCACTAAAGATCCGCCGTGTAGGGCAGTGATGCACGTTAAATCTGTCGAGAGCTGAAACGTCCTCCGTTTTGTGGTGTGGTAGTTAGGAGGGGGGGTGCCAGCTCAGGTGTCGTCCACGTCACTTGACCATGGTTCAAAATTATGTGGTCCGTCGCCAAAAGCCCTCGTGTAGCTGAACAGTGCGACGTTAATATTCAATCAATCAATCAATCAATCATGCTCCTTTTAATTTTGTCCATTTTCGAGAACAAAACAAAGTAAAAAACTAATTTTTGAATAAATAATTAGCATTAATTTATAAAATTAATCATTAATAACAAGTAATTAATTAAATTTTACGTACTATATACTTAGGATTATAATCAATCGGGAAAAAATAAAGGGCTTTGGGGGGTCCGGACCCCCAGGACCCCCCTTGTGTGCGCCACTGAGTGGGGTATATTAATTTAATTTGGTATAGACAATTAAAGTATTTTATTGTTAATTACTATTCGTATGTTATTAAGTCAACAAATTTTACAAAGTAAAATTACCTAATGTTGTACGTAATTACATGAAATAAATTATTATTTTCTATTAAAATCAAGTTTCTCCAAAATTATTTGCTTGCTAATAAGGCAATTGAAGAAAACTATATCATACTATATTTTAAAAGTTTTAAAATCTTTTATAAACCATGAAATCGAGCTAAACGGCTTCAGCCCTTTAAATCCTCTCTTACGTATGTCTAAAATATAAACGAAAGAAAGGGCATTTGCACATAACGATTCAACCAATACTCGTTTTTCTCTATCCCTTCTATTCCTATTTGCTACACCCCTATTAAGAAAACAAATCGCAATTCCTTCTGCTTCACATCAGTAACCTGGTTTTTCCTCGTTGAGAAAGCCGAAGCTCTAGAAAAATAACAGCGTTCTTTTCAACGTGACTTGAGAAATATGCAAATGAGGCTCAGGCTCGCATATGACTTCCAGATCTATATTGAACACCCTGATGCATTCTCTAGAGGTCGAGGAGACGGAAACAGATGTTCCTTGACGTTCCTCGACGACCCTTCGAGGGTGGGGGTGGCTGGCATAGATCGACTGCCGGTTTCATGGCCCAGCCATCCCCTTTTTTTCTTTCTTTTCCTACACTCACGCTATGCATTGCATCTATGTCACTTGATATACGTTACTGACATTTTTCTGATGGTATCGCATATGCATTGTTCCAGCAGAAAGTATTTGCAAACTTGCAAAGAGTCATCTATACTTCAGCAGATTCGGAGAGTAAGGAAATATTGTGCCCTAGAAGGATGGCAGTTTCTCTAAGATTGTTTCGTGTATTACTATTGCCGAAGGATATAACACCATTCTACGGGTATAGGAAAAATCTATATATTCCAGTTTCTCTACAGACAATGCTGGTTTTGTACTCTTCGTTTTTGAATCGTGGTTTGAGCGCGAACAAACAAATCAATTTAGAATGCTCTGTTTTGTAAAAAATTGAGTTATTTTTTAAATCTATATTTATATATTTTACGAACTTATATTGAAGATATGAGAGTGTTCATCCAATTAGTAGCAATTAAGAAATATTTAATAATAGTTTTAACTAATTTTTTGCAAACATTAGGTATGGTTCATTATTCTATTTTTTTATTACTTTTAATGTAATATCACTGACGACCAAAAAACATTTATTTATACCTTAAAAGTATGTAAAATATGTTTCAATAAATGATTATGGGAACTTAAAATGAGAAATTGCATAAAAATCTGTAAAAAAATTGAGGCAACACGATTAGTTATTCAGCTCAGTTTTAAATAAAACTGATGTTTGCTTTCTTAGTAAATGTTTTTCTTCATATATGTAATTTGTGCTTATGATACAATGTAAAACCTTACATTACTTAATTATATAATTTACAACAGGAAATGTTAATTAGAAGAGATTAATTTGAAATGTGTGTGTGTGCAATATGCAAATGTTGATTGAAGTCGGTGCCGATTTAAGCTCATTTCACGCCATGGGCACAGAAAATCTACAGGCCCCCTTGGCACAGGCGGATCGAAATTTACAACCAGAAAATCTGGCTAAGCCCCCAGCTTATCCGGGCGCCGGGACCCAGGAACCCCCAAGCGCCCAATGGATAAACTGGCACTGATTGGAGTGGTAATGATTTGAAAAATGTTGGTGTATAATTATTTGAGGGACAGCATGGGCAGTTTATTTATGAAGTAAGATCTTACAAATTTCAAGATAAAATTTCTAACTATGTATTTCCCTCTTCATTACATAGAATTTTATATATAAAATTCTTTATTGAACTGATAAAAATTCGATTGATAAATATTAATAGTCTTTAATGTTTCCAAAGCTATTTCGTTCTAAATTTCTTGAACTCCCATCTATGGAAAAAAAGGAAATGATTATGTGGCGGATATATTATTTATATTAAACATACCTTATAAAAAATTAATGCTTTTAGTTCACTGAAAAATACATGATCTACCATTCAATTCTTTCATTTTTGATCACTAGTGTATTTTAACTATTACCGTAAAATCCGGCGTCTAACGTGCACTTTTAACGCAAAAAATAAGGTCGAAATTTGCGAGTGCGCGTTATACGCCGGATGTAAAAATTATAGCTTTAAAAATAAAAAAAAAAGAGATGTACACATAAAAAAATTAAGATTTATACAGATATCGGAATACTGTTAATTTAAAAGAAATGACATACTTTATGAACTTACGGGGTTTCCTTTTCTAGAAACTTTATATTTTTTCAAAATCCTTGTGTATAATACCTCAAATAAATGGCTTTAAAACGTAATAGTATTGCAAGTCCCTTCTTAAAAAAGTGGTGCGCTTTATACGGCGAATATACCTTAAAATTAAAAAATGCAGCTTGAAAGTACAGGTGCGTGTTATAGACGCCGGATTTTACGGTAAGTGTATTCTGCTATTTGTATGTTTGTATTCTGATTATAACGTCATTTTTTCTAAAACATGAACTAGTTAATGTCGCAATGAGATAAGAACTCTATTTCCGTAACATAGTCATATCATCAGTCATCAAAAGGATTGTATGTTGTATTTTATACAGTGACTTTTTTTCTGGGTGTTATTTTGCAAATGAACAGGCGAAGAATTCTTAAATGATTATACCTCTCTGAAACAAGCATAATGATGTCTGATTATATTTAGTTTTTACAATTAAAAGAAATATATATTTAAAAAAAGTTTTTAAATTTAACGAGTAATAGTTTCCTGCCCAAATTATTGCTAGGGTAATTTTGAGCAATATGAATACTTTATATGATAATGATTTAGTCTGTGGGTTATTCAGGTAACTGGGACGTCTGCGAGAAGGAAAAATGAACTTTTTTACACTTACTTAAATTAAAAGCAACGGAAGTAAAATTTTTAAGTTGAACTATCTATGCATTTATGCACCTGTTGATGTAAAAAGTTCCATTTTAAATTACAATTAAATCTGTATGAGCAATACACATTTAACAACTATTTTTTTTTTATTTTCCGAGACATGTTCTTACCTTTAGGTACACTTTGCAAAAAACACACTGCATATATAGCTATAAAATTTGACACAGTTTTTGCAAACATAACAATCTATAAAATTAATGAAATGAAATTTTAAAAAATAAGTTAATAAAAATTTAAAAACTTTTAAATTTAGTGATTCAAATTTTCTTTAAATTTTACGCAGAAGATGTGCTACATCTATAATTTGTGAATGTTTATTTGAAAACGAATTCATTCACTTTTTTGAAAATTTGTAGATCTTATAATATGCAAAATATCAGATACATAAGTAAAGTAGATTTTGAGAAAAGTGTACCGGAATGAACAAAAATTGCATTTTGAGAAAATCGCAAATAAAGATATTGTCATCTCTATGATTATCAAAATAATATATTTTAATGTAATATAAAGTCATATCATAATTAATTGGATTATTTTGCATCATTTATCAGTTTTTAAATTGTAAGTTTAAAATTCTAGATTGCTTAGAAGTCTTTTTAATTACTCTTTCTTCACTTCATCAACACGTGTTGTCAACGATTCACACCTTCTTCCGTTTAAAATACAAAAAATTATGTCTATAAGTTTTAGCATTTTTACTTCACTTTGAACATCATCATTATAGGATATTACAGAATTCCTTATACATATTTTTATTGTTATAAAAATACACAAATGAAATGTCTTTGATTAATTTAAAAGTTAATTTGACGTCTTATTTAAATGGAACGCTCTTTTTAAAAATTATAACAAAAGAATATCTATTTTTACTCTAACATATGAATATTTATTTTAAAGTAAAACCAACAGTTATAAACATATAGAGTTTTGTTCATGAGTATTCAAATGTTAACAATAAGCAGTTAGGAAAAACGAAATGTCTGCTTTACAAGCTGTGCATTCTTAATCTAGAATAATCCTGAAAATCCACTTTGTACTAAATACACTTGATTTATAATTTAAGAACTACACTGAGTATTTATTAACGTAAAACTAAACATAATTAACATTACAAAAACCAAATGTTAATTTTTTTCATTTTGTAACTAACGATTTAAATTTTTCGTAATTTTTGCAGAAAAAAATGTAGAATTTTAAATAAATTTGGGCATATAATAAAGAAAAATTACATTCTTTGAATAGAAAAATTAGTTTTTTACAATACATATTATATACAAAATGGATTTTGAAGAAAGTATACCTGAATCACTTACATCACATTTCCTTACAATTATAAAATACAGTTTTCTAGCGTTCTATTTATCGCATTTTCATAAAAAATTTAAATTTTCGCATATCACATTTTCATTCATAAATCCATTCACGTCCCAGTTATCTTAATCTTAAATGAATGTCTTTTGCGAAAGATATTGATGGTAATGTTTAAGGTATTCATTCGACTACGTTTGGAACCGTGATTTTGCAAAAGCGTATAAATTGATAATATTTATGACATTTAGTGTCACTTAGATTAGAAAACGTATATAAAGTTGTTTTAAGAATGTTATAACAGTAAAAAATTATTTAAGTACTATATTTTGACAAAAAATAAACATAGAATGATCCATTTTCAAAACATTCTCCTTTAATGAAAAATGCTTCTATTATAATAATATTTTACCTGTGTATGGATCAGATGTCTGTACAGAGGCTGATATAGAACTTTTGAAATATATAACTTAGAAGTAGATTTATCCATATTTTACGACAACAGAGGGGAGAAATTTTAAGAAAAAAACTTCGATAATTATTTCAATTGGTGATAACTCTGAAAATAATGTGAATATTTCAAAAAAAAAAGTTCAGACTCTCTGGAGAAGTCTTTACTTTATCTAAGAAAAATATTATTATTATGGAAGCATTTTTTTAAAAGGAGAACGTTTTGAAGAAAGGTTATTCTAAGTTAATTTTTTGCCAAAATAGTGTATTTAAATAATTTTTTTTGTCACATAATGTCCTTAAAACAATATTATACTCTAAGTGACACTAAATATCAGGAAAATTATCAATTTATGCGTTTTTATAAAATCAAGGTTCCGAACGTAGTCGGATACCTTAAATTGAGAATGTATATCTAAAAAAGATATTTGAAAAAAAAAATCTGTTTCTTATATTCAGAATTATAACAGAATTAGGATTTTTAAAATACTTCCAATATTTAACAAGTCCTTTATGAACTTCTGAAAGTTCAGCTTTCTAACGGTATCTTATTCGTTTGTTACGTCACTTCTCTCTGTCTCAAGCGCGGAAATTGATGATGTCCCAGAAGCTTTCCCTTAATAGCGAGAAGATGGAAAGAGGGCGAACAGGGGGAGGGAAAATTGTACCGCCCCATCGCATACCATACAATCCAAAGAACATTGACTCATGGTCCAAGGCTTTATATCTCCCATGATTCCTACGAAGCAGAAATTTGCTGAGGTAGTATTGCTATGGGTGGTGTTGATGTTGTAAAATTATCAAGTAGAATGGATTTTAAAACATGTTTCCCATCTCTCTCTGACACAGCATTCTTTTTTATTCGATACACAATGAAAACTAAGGCTGTTTATATCTTATTAATGGTGAGAAAGAGAGACTTGGAGAATAATGTCAATTTGTATGAATGTCAAATATTTTATTTTAAGTGTGCTTAAAATTTAATTTTAAATGAATATATATTTAAATAATCTTTTTAATTTTACTTGTTTTATATAAGAGGAAGATGAAATATAGAATATACTGTACATAAAAAAAATAATAAAAAGAACGACTTACATATATATATGAGTAACGTACCTATAATGCTACTCTTAAAATGTTAAAATACTGAATTTACTATAAAAAAAATAGATCTAGGTTGAGTTTTATTGTTTAATGTTAACTGCTGTCTATCTCAAATTCAGTGAAAATCGCTTAACACGAAACGGAATTGACTGAAAATTTTTTTTCGTGTTAAAATAATCTCGTAGTAAAGGATATACAAAATAAATAAATAACCACTCATCCCCGGTATAGTGGTTAGCGACGCTGACTGCTGTGCCGTTGGACCTGGATTCGAATCCCGGAGAAGACATGGATATTTGTAAATGCGTATTGTCTTTGCGGCATAGAGTACTCTAAATAGCCGCTGAGCCGCACCTCCTCTCGTGAGTTTGGTGGAATACGAAGATAGATGCGAGGTACCTGAACACCCCTGGGTGTGTTCTCTCTCAAAATTGGAGTTGAAACGAACCAAAACGTACTGTCACTTGCATGGTGCTCAAGGCTACGGCTAACGAAAGGCGTACAATCTAGTTCTTTGCTATAATGAATTTCGTGGTCCTCGATCTGGAACATGCCGATCAAGTGGCATTAGCAGCAACAACAACAAAAAAATGCATATCAATAAAATTAAGTTAATTAGAATATATTTTATTTATATAGATATGTATATGTTGCAGGAAAATGCTGAAATTAGGAATCTCATCAAATCCCTAAAGGAGACGATCTTTTGATGGTAGATGTTAAAATAACGTCTCTTCAAGGTCATTTCCCTGATAAAAGTAAGGGATTTGAACGAATCCCTGAGCTGTTTCAGTGAAATGATGAAATAATATGGTCAAGAGTTTAAAAGTGTTTATTTAACAAATGAGGTTCATTATTAAACGTAGAAAAGTAATACAACAATAGTCAATGAAATACAAATTATTTATTCGAAAATAATTAACAAATAATTAGAAAACTTGGCTGGTATTTTTTGACGTATAACATCTTTCCTCTCGGTTGCTTACGCACTAAAATATCAATCCCTATGTTAGTCCTATGGTGCCATTTTTTTTAAAGATATGAGGTTGACATTTAATTCTACCTGTATGGTTAGAAAGTACAAGGACTCGACCGCCCAGGTGTTCCCCCCCTCCTGTATAGCATTTTGCCAATGCAAATCCTGACTAGTTCATTTCATCATTTCACTGAAACAGTTCAGGGATATGATAAAATCACTTACTTTCATCAGGGAAATGAACTTGAAGAGACGTTATTTTAACATCTCCCGTCAAGTGATCTTCTCCCTTAGGGATTTGATGAAATTCCTAGTTTCGTCATTTCCCTGCGACATATATATGTGCATATATTTAATAAAAATCAATGAAACAAACACATTTACAAGAACTTAAAAGAAATTTAATACAAAATTTTAAAAACATTTTTGAAAAGCAAAACGTTTATATTGAGTTTCTGGAAAATAATCTATTTTGTGTGCATTGTCTTTTTTAACATCAAATTGTCAACAAATTGTTTGATTCGTCCATTTTGTTATTCATTTCACCATTAGAATGTGTGTCTAAATAACCGCATACTCTTTTCATAATGTTCCTCATTTCGAATGACGTGGAAGCAGGAGCTTCATTAATTAGTCTTTTAATTTTCGTCTTCGGAATCTGCATCAATGATATTTTTAGAGCTTTGAACAATCTCTAAAATGTATTTGTCTGCCATCATTGGGGCTGCACACACATTGTCATTATGTACTTCCACAAATTCTTCTGATGATACAATAGGACAGTCTAAACCGGCTGGTGTTTTCCGTATTTTGTTCATTATCAGAAGGGAAATCTTTTCGCGCGTTAAGCGATTTTCGTTTCGTGTTAAAAGAAAAATAATGCATGAAAATACACATTAATTTGTCGGGATTATTTCGTGTTAAACGCATTTCACTTTAAATGAATCTAAAAAAAATGATAAATATTTTTATGATTAATAAATTTTATTAGTGCTAAATATAAAGTCTCTAATATATACATATGATTAATGAAACATGTGTTTATATTATTCTAGAAGATTCTTAGAAAAACCCAGTCTTCGTAGCTCCATTAATCTTCTGTCAGCA
>BMAU01016027.1:145000-192091 GCA_019973935.1 Trichonephila clavipes | reverse complement strand
TTTTGAAATTTTTCAAACTCTATAAATACTCAATTTTTAATTTTTTTTTAGTAATTTTAAGTTATTTATAATTCGTATATTATTACAAACAATATTTAGTATGGTTTGAAAATCTATTCCCATGTTGATTTTTAATAATTATTTTTCTAGAAAAACCTGGAAAAAGAAAAAGTTTTAAAATATCAACTTAAGCATTTTTAGAAAATAACTAGAGTTCTTTCAGCCCCAAATTCATACTAACCTATAGAACATACATTTGGGAGTATATACAAAAAAAATTCAAGAGATCCTATCTTGTGAACGGAAAAAGTCCTCAAAGAGTTAGAAAATACCTATGTCTTCAAATTTAAAAGTCTGAAAAAAACGCATTTTAAAGTTGGTAATGTCTCAAAACAAAAAAACTTATAATGCCCGTAAAAACGCTAATTTTAAATTAATATTTTCAATGTATGTTCTATATTAAAACACTATTTTTTATTAAATATGACTGAAAACTATATTTTTAATTCGAAATATATTTTCTAATATATTAGCGTCCGAGGTTTGTTAAGACGTCAGTTTATTCAGCTTTATCTTTAACCTAATATTTTACAAAGTTTTGAAACACGAAGCATTTATGTAAAAAAAATATGATACTAACTTAAACTAAAAATAGTCAGGTTTACTCATAAAATTTAATTTTTCAGCCTTAAATTTGGGCAGTTTAGGAAGTTTTAGCTCTTGTCGTACGACTTTAAAATACTAAAATATAGTACTACAATATGTTTAGTATAATGTAGTTTGGTACATCAAGGAAATATTCAGTTATATCTGCAATATTTGAATTCAGAATACTTATTCGAAATCTAAGAGCAGAATCAGCTGAGGACTGATTTTTAGATACATCATTTTCAGCAGTATTCCATCTCTTCGAAATATTGTTTCTCACAGAAACTCAGAACGCAATTGCCATGTCATTTTCTCTACAGGAAAAATCAATGATAAACTTTTAAGTTATATAAACCATTTTTAAAGCAAAAGTTGACCATGAAATTAATCTTTATTATGTAATTATGAGAACCGAAAAAACTCAAAACATAATCAAACAGAAATGCATTTAGTTATGAAAATTGGAATTAATAACCATTTCAAACTGAAAGCTCAAAAATGTTTTCAATTAACTCAACTTAAGTGTGAAAAAATGCTTTTAAAGGAAACCGAAACCAAAACCATAGCTCATAAAACTTCAAATATCTTAAAAACTAATTTGCTAACAGATCTGAAATTTCGTGGCAAGCATCTTAATGTTATTTGCCGCCAAAACATGCAAATAGTTTTTTTCGTTAAAAATGAAATTTTTAGGGTAATGTGTAGCCTTAAACGTTTGTATAGTTAAAAAAAATTGGCGTATGAGTTTGTTTTGGTTTATTACCCACTTAAACTAAAATAATCTCTTGAATTTCTAACAAAATGTTTTCTTCTCTTTCTGCTTTACTAAAATTTACTCAATTCTCTTATTATATTAGGAAAGCTTATAAAACAATCTGACAAAAAATAAACTACTGAATTTACACTAGTTCTTATCTCATTTTTCACATTATTTAATAATGGTGATAATTTATTTAATTCATTAGCTGATGAATCATTATATTGTGTATTGTTTTAAAATTATTGACTTTTACTTACATTCTTGTGTTAAACAAATTAAATTCATTAAATGAATAATTCATGTGCAACTTATTTTTAAATATCTTATCATTTTTGCATAAATATAGTCCACAATTTGAAATAGTAGCAGAAATAAAATTACGGAATTACTAATTGTTTTTTTTACTAAATACTTATATTATTCATCACTATGATTTACTCGTAATTACCAGCATACATGTAATTAAAATTGTTTTTCAGCATCCAATAAAGTAAACGAATACATTTAAAAGTTTAATTACATGTTCTTCTCAATCTAAAATCCCTACTAACATTTCCTAATTATCAGGGGTACATAAACAATTAATGTTTTCTCTTATAAAACTTTTTTAAAGAAGAAAATAATAAATTAATTTTGAAACAGTTCCTGAAAAATTCCTTTAATTGTTATTTTTGTTCTATTGAAGTTAAATGACCCGGAAATCAAAATAATTGAAACATTTTATTTAACTGTTTGCAAAGTGTGTTTTTTTCCCTTGCACTAATGTTTAAGAATCAATTAAGCGCTTAACTAAATTGATTACGAGAGAACACTATCAATTTAATGCTATGGAGACTATTATAACAAATCCATATATTATAAAAAGACTTTTGGAAACAAAAATGCATTATGCTTTTAGTAAAAAGAATTACGTTTTTAAATGTAAGAGTTTGAACACTTTTGAAAATCAAACAAATTCATTTTTTAAAACATTATTTATTATTATTATTATTTAAAAATATATATTACCACTGTAGACAAGTGGTTATGGGAATAAACTCAAAGTTGGTGTTATGGAGTCGTAATTTCAACTCTTGGACCCTACGAGTCGAGAGGTTAATTCTCTTAGGAGGTAAGTAGGGTATCAACCGAAATATTATCCAAGTCACTTGAACGACGCTGAAACTTATGAAGTACGTGGCCAATAAGCTTCATACATCTTCAAATTTTGGCATTAGTAAAAAAAAAAGTCAAATCAAATAATTTTATATTTTTTCACTCATATTGTAGCATGAAATAATTCTAATGTTTTTTTACTAAATTAAACAAAAATTGAAAAAAAAAACATTTGGTGACTTCTTATTTAATTAAAAGTATTAAAAAAAGCGCATCTTTGCGAATTTGTTAGTCATCAAAATATGCTTACAATAAGAACACAAACAAATTTCCTTATCAAGTTTCATGGTTTACATATGCATATATTTTGTGTCATTAGATCTATTTTAAGAAGTCAATATCCAATTATGAACTTATTATTTAAACTTGATTTAAATAAATTTTATTTTCATAATAGTGAATGATTTGAAATTACATTAAATTCTATATTATTTAAAATTTTATATATTTAATCCTTTGAAATGTTGACTATTTGCTTTAAAAATAAATACGTTTTTCAATTCAATTCAATATCTAATATTATCTATCAACATTAAGTTTTGCAATAATGATTAAATATACTGGAAACGTCATTAAGGAATTTGAATTTCAACATAAATTCTTTACAGAATTTTTGGTCTGTATGAAGAAATTCATTTGGATTCCTCAAATAATATCATTATGCAGCAATAATAATGCATTATTACCATGCGTAGACTTCTGCACAATCGAAACTCTATGATAAAAAATTACTTTATTGTTAAAGTACTTAAGTGCAATACAACTGTAATACCTTACAATACAGATCGGTTGTGGATTTTCATTTGAATCAATTGTATTAAAAATTCAGTAATTGAATAGTAGTTCATACACACATACACTTCTTTATTTCAATAGAAAATTGTTTTAATTGACCAAATTTACAAGATATTTTAGTAAGGATTTTGTTATACGTAATCTTCAACTTCCAGAAAATGCCCAGCTGTACATTGTAAAAATTTGAGAATTATATAATTTTAAACAAAGCAAAATACTCGCAACATCCATCTATCATCTTCATTAATAGTTTAACGTATGATTATTTAGTGCGGATAATAAAGAGTGGGGGAGATATGTGAATATGCTAATTCGCAATAGGTAGTTATAAATTTAAAGCGATTTAGTTATTTAATACGAGGGGCACTCTGAAACTTTTGAGATACTCCTAGATTTTTAAGTTATAGTTAAAAAATTAGGAGTGTTCAAAGTAATCTCCTCCGGTATCAATGCACTTTTGGAGACTATTTTCCACAGATTATCTCTAGAACAACCGTCGGTGACGGTTTCATGCAGGAGCCTGTTTACTTTGGTCTCCGTCTCACATTTTTGTAGAAAATTTGAAAATTTCTCTCGACTTTTAATCATTTTCCCTGGATATCACACAGAAAAAAACTGTGTCATTCTAAATTAAATAGGAACAATTTTACAACTAAATTTACCTTAAACGTCCGTTGGTGTCATTTCGACCGCAAGGAAATTTAACATTATAAAAAGATGTCGTTCAAAAAATATTGTCCACAAAGTAGATACTATTATTAAAACCAACTTCCCAATATTCTACACATAGCATTTTTTTACCTTGAATACAGTGTTATGGAGTTCACAGTTAAAATGAATAAATTATTCTCAAATGCTGTGCCTGAGTGTTTTGGTGCATAGTATTTGCTTATATGCTTATAAAAAAAGCACTCGATTTTTGAATTCAATTCAGAACAGATATCATGAAACGATGGCTCTAAGAAAAGAGTCCAATCCCTGATGAAATTATTAATTTGTGAAGAACACTTTCTGAAAAGGAATTAGCACTAATTTAGATGCCAATGAAGACATAAGATTGAATGAAAGTGACTACGAAGAATCTAAGGACAGTGCAGATGTAGTTGAAAATATTCCCATAAATCTGGATATATGTGTCGCTAGTGATGACGCAGAATGAATAACATATAAAAGTAATATAACTGGCAAATTAGAGACTCTAAATCAGTGTTTCTCAAACTGTGTGGCGCTCCCCCTGGGGAGCGCAATAACCCTACGAGGGGGGCGCGAGTATATCGAAAATAAAAGATTTAAAAATAAATTAATTTACTGGAATGAATAAAAACTACATACTTTCAGACATAATTAAAAATTTTCTTTTACTCTGATATAATTTATATATATCATCTGGCAAAATAACGTCTACAAAAAGAAAAAACTTCTTCAATACCTAAATAGCTATGTTTGATCCTATAACCAAATAAAAAAACTTTGAATTGATTTGCTTTAATCCCATGATGAGAGATTAGTGTTACATTTTCTTTTTAAACCTAAAATACTAGTCTTTCAGAGTAAAAACAGAACCCAAACCGAGAATCGGAAAAAAATTAGGAACATTAAAATTCATCACTGTGATTATTTTTGAAATACTGCACATTATAGCTGTAATCTGTTTTTGCTGATAATCTGTTTGAGCTTCTAAGTTATTGGTACAGTCAGTTATGATCCATCTCTCATGTGTTCTTTTCCAATTTAGGGGAGTTGTAAGTAATGTATTTCTCTGTTGCGCTTTTTTCCATGAAAAATAGTTTTATGTTATTTGGAAAACCACAGAGAGCACCTTTTAAAGGATTACTTGGTTAAACTTTATTTTTATGAGTATTCTCAAACATAAAAGAATAATAAAAAACATTTTACACAATTCTTTTAGCTGTAATATACATATTATATATTGAACACACTTTTAACCTAGAAGTGGCCGTGCGAGGCACACAGGTCATGGAATCGTTATTCAGATAAAACTGTTTATTTGTTACAAAAGAAAATTTGAAAAGTCCTTGAAAGTAGGTAAGTATACTTTCTCTTAATTATTTTATTCCCTGGAATTACGATTTGTATCATGTACAATAAAATAATTATACATAAAAAAAAGGTTTGGGGTGACTCAATCACCCCGTGGGACCATTAACCTTTGTATCGAATGTGTGCCCTCTCCCGGGATAAAACATTTCGAAGTCGTCTCGCTTTAAGTATTACAAAGTTACACAATTATTACTAATCGGAATTTTATATTATTTTTCTATATTTAATAATAATTATAAATGTTCATTCTGTGAGACCTAAAATTACAGTTCGCTTAAACTAATTATAAATGAGCATTTATTGTGAAATACAATTTAACATTTTCGTAAACATTGTCGCGAATTTGGGTTTAGTCTCCCGACAGTTCAGCTATTATATCAAGAATGGTTTTTTTTTTGTTTTTTTTTTTAAATGAACTCGTGCGAAGAGTGGGCACTTCAGACTTTAATTTATCGGTGATGTACAAGGTAATTTATAACTAATTTATTAATACTAAATTAAGAGCAAATTTAATAAGTATTGACGACTCCCATGAGCTTGTCTTGCAGAGGAAAGTTTTTTCAAAGGAAGGCTTACGATTAGAAATTGACACTCCGAGTACATTTTTCATATTTGAGTGAGAACTATATTTTGTCTTCAAAGCAGCCACCGCATTTTTTAATTGTTCCAATTTAAGAATTCGAGAAAGAAAAGTAAAATATATATTACTTAAAAGTAACATATATAAAGCTTAATATATACTTATCTTACTGAATTATAAGGTTTATAATTAAGATCATATTGTAGCTTTAGCGTCCAAGTGCATTGTTATTGCATTCAGTACATTATTATTGTATAAGGGGAAGCGATAAAAATTATGATTGAAAAGTGGGTTGCCAGTATTGAATGTTCTGCGACAAAGCAGCCGCACAACAGGCTTCGCGAAACGTAATGTCAAAGTTAGTTTTTTTATGATATAAATTGCCATAATATGTGAGAAAAACATGAATTAATATATTAAAAAAATCCTTAAAATTAAACTCTACTGAACAGTATATAGTCCTGCAATTATTTAGTTAAAATAATTACTTCATAAGTTTAATATCTCAGTGTCAAAATAAAACCGGTATACGTTTAAGAGGATTTGGTACCCCCAAAAATGACCGACGCATCGTTTTTTTTTAAATTTTTCTTTAATCCTGTTATTTGCGTTATCTTTCGATTGATATATCATTTGTGCAAGTTAAAAAGTTAGAAGTTGAATAAAACTTCATTTGAAAACAAATTAGGCAATCAGCCACGCCCCCGTTTTAAAAAAAAAGTTCAAAAGGACAATCTTTTTTATAAAGAGAAATACTAACTATAAAAAAAGAATGTGTAACATGTAAAGCAGAATATTTTCGATGCAATATAATAATGTAGTTTTTCTTCTTTGTGCAATGTGTGCATGGACATTTTTGAAATAATGCGTTTTATATTAATGATTTCATAATTCTAGTGCTTATTATTTATATGTTTTTAATACAAATGTAATACTTCAATACATGTGACGAAAAAAAACTGAACTTTCTGTCGTGACAGAAAAAAAATTAACTATTTTCTTGAATTCTCTACTGCAATTAATAACTTCTTAAAATTCATCATTTATAAAACTGCATGCGTTGAAAAAATACGAAAATGCAATTATTTTCGAGAGAAGGTATATAGCTAATATCTTAATGTTGTATTTTAAGTTTATTTAAGCTTATTATAATTGTTTTTCTTCAGAATTATAAGCTTTATAGGGACTTGGTCCCCTAAAAAACACAAACCTATCGTTTTTTTTTATTTTCATTTAATCTTATTCTTTGCATTATTATCTTTCGATTGATATATCCCTTGTGCATGTCGGAAAGTTAGAAGTTAAATAAAACTTCATTTGAAAACAAATTAGGCAATTCAGCCACACACCCTTTTTAGAAAAAAAAAGCTACAAAATGCGTTATGATAAAAAAAATCTATTTTATAAATAGAAATATTAACTATAAAAAAGAATACGTAGTATTAAAAACAGAATATTTCCGAGGCAATACAGTAATGTATTTTGTCTTCCTTGTGAAATGTGTGCATGTAAAATTTTTAAATTAATCATTTTATATTAATATTTTTATAATTTCAGTTCTTATTCCTTATATATTTTTATACAAATGTAATACTTTAATATTATAAGAAGAAAAACAGCTAAAATTTTCTGTCGTGACAGAAAAAAAAAATTTTTTTAAGTTTTTCTTGAGTTTTCTTGTGCAATTAGTACTCTCTAAAAGTTGATCATTTATAAAAATGTGTAGGTTGAAAACATATGAAAATGCAATTATTTTATAGAAAAACGTATAAGTAATATCTTAAAGTGGTATTCTAAGTTTAATTAAGCTCATAATAATTATTTTTTAAGAATTAAAAATTTAAAGTCGTTTTTCTCAGTTTGTGTTTTTCGAAACCTTAGTGCATTCAAAATGCTACTCCTTCTACAATTATTTACCAATCATTTCAATTGTTTTCCTGCGTGTTAAAAATAAAGCATGTAATAAAATTATGGATCTGTTTTGCTATAAACTGAATGCTTTTTTAAAAAAAAAAATAAAATGTAAGACATGTTGGCTTTTTCGTTGATTTTTAGACTGTATATCAATATTGTATTTTTTTTCTCAAAAACGAATGAAGTTATTCTAAATCGATCCCTAAAGTTCTTAAGAACATCCATAAGAATATTATAAAACAATTTCAGGTCAAAAAATTAATTTTTACAAAATGAGTAGGATTTTAAAATTTTCCCAATTTTTTCAAAAAATTTAAATTTTTAAAATTGTGTGAATAATATTTGAAAATGTTCATCTGGTAACATTTTCTTCAATAGAAACATTGTATAAAATGTTAAAAAATAATTTTTAAATACGTAAATAAAGAAGTTTGCTCAAAGGGTGCCAAGTCCCCTTAAAGTGTTTTTTTTTTCAGTTTGTGTTTTTCGAAACAATAGTGCACTCAAAATATTACTCCTTCCACACCTGTTTACCAATCACTTCCATTATTTTGCTGTATGCTGCATATAAAGCATGCAACAAAATTAGGGACCCATTTTGCTGTAAACTGAATATTTTTTTTAATTAAAATGTAAGAGATATTTGCTTTTTAATGACTTTTAGCAGGTATATCAACATTTTATTTTTTTCTCAAAAACGAATAAAGTTATAGTAAAATAGATTCATAAAATTGTTTATAACATCCATAAGAATATTACAAATTATTTCAGTTTAAAAAAATAGTAATTACAGAAGGATCAGGATTCTAAAATGTACTTTAAAAATTTAAATTTTTAAAATTGTGTGAATATTATGTGAAAAAATTTCATTCCGTACTATTTTCTGGAATAGAAACACTATATAAAATGCTAAAATATAATTTTTAAATACATAAAGAAAAAAAGTAGGTCAAAAGTAACTAGAATAAAGGACATTCTAGTGTGTTAAATGCCTAAACCATTAATTTCTTGGAATTGATGGAAAATACATTTATACCCTCATCCATATCTTCTTCTGAAAGAAAACGACCTCCTCGTAAGTTCTTTTTAAGAATAAAAAATAACCAAAATTCACACATTTCTGTTGTTGTTGTGGCTAATGCCACCTGTCTGACGTAGTCAGAACGAGGCCCACGAAATTCATCGTGGGATGGGCAAGAGGTACGCCTGTCGTTGGCCTTGAGCACCATACAGGTGGCAGTGCGATTTAAGCTCAGAGAAACTTCCCCGAAGGGACTATAGATGGCGACACGACATCTATCTCCACCTCCACAATTTCAGCAAGTGAACTGAAGAGGAGGGAAATATTCTCCAGTTCCTGCGCTAGTGAATAAGCCCACAAGACTACGGACCCACTGATTTTAACGAGCACGTACTCCGTGTGCACTCGGAGGGTCAATCATTGTTGGGTTAGACCATTATCAAAGACACATGCTTTGCTTTCTTGAAGTGTTATAACAACAAAAAATGGCATTTACGTTTTATCACTCGTTACAATGTTAGAAGGGTTGCGGTGGCCACCATCATTTAGAAATTTAAGGGTTTTTTAATTATTCTGAAACGCTCATCTTTTTGGTGCTCTGTTACTCTATAGAGAACTCAGCGGACAACTACTTTTTTTTCAAATTCAATTCTTCATGAATAATTTTGTATATGGCTGCGGATCTAATGTTAAGTTCCTTCTATATCATTTGGTAGGAACAGTAATTATCATTCATTAACATTTTTCGTATGGCAGACAAATTACTTGGGATTATTGCCAACCGCTGCTTTCCTGCATGTTCTTCATCCTGAAGATAATTGTGACTATTGCAAAATTATTTAAAACATCTGAATACAGTAGCACGGCATGGAGAATCATTATCAAATGCTAATTTAAGCCATTCAACAAATTCCCCTTTATTAAATCCAGCTTTAAAGTCATAGAAAATCATAGCATTATAATGTTTTTACGTCTCTCTCTCAACTCCATTTTCTCTTCTATCTAAAAATTCTTCAACACTAAACAACATGAATAAGTTACTAAAAAGTCATCTGTTGTGTTAAAAAAATTGGTTATTTTGAATTCAAATGTTAATTTTGTTTTGTGAATTATCCTGTGAGCATATTTAAAAACTTCAGAGTTGCCCTCGTATAGAGTGAAACTTATGATAATATGCCGTATATCATTTAAGAACAAAAAAAAAAGAGATGGAACTAAAATGTGTCTTTATCATTATTAAAAAGATCGTTTTTCACTAACTATTATTGCAATCATTAAATTATTTTCATTATATCTCAGGAGCCAAAAGATAAGAGCATTTCATAAAATAATAAGCAAATTATAAGAAAAATCAATAGGTGTCAGAAGATGTTATATATATATATATAAATATATATATATATATATATACACTGCTGGACAATTGCTAAGGACGGATAACACTATCATCCATAGCAACCACAAAATAAAAGGAAGCAAAATGTGGAAAATTAGAATAAGTGCGGGATATTAGTAAGAAGAAGTATGAGTAGGCAAATTTTTTTCCACGTCTGTTCATCACGTGATAGCGTTCATAAGAGCTTTAAAGGTTTTGACGTGTGTGGACAGTTGTTGTTTCAAGTCAAAGTTTTACAGGAAAGATTTAAAAGACGAACTTAAAATTTTTGGCATGTCTTCCCGACATCACATAGTTTATGCGTGTCCGAATTATTGGAAAGAATAAAGAAGGGCGAAAGATAACAGATGTTGCCAGGGAGTTCGACATCAATCACAGCGCTGTTTCACGGCTGTGGAAGTCATTTAAAACTACTGGAATGTGTAGTAGACGGCACGGGGGAGGTCGTGTTAGAAGTACGACGCCTGCAGAAGACAGATATATCGTCCTATCAGCAAAAAGGACCAGGCGCACCACAGCTCAGCAGGAGGCAAATCAGTTTCTTGCTGCCTTAGGAAAGCAGATCTCCCGAAAAACTGTTGCCAGACGTTAGAGGGGAGGAGGACTATACGTACGCATACCTGTTGTGTGTGTCCCATTGACCAGACAGCACCGTACTGCCCGTTTGCAATGGTGTCGTGAGCATCACAATTGGACTGAACAGGACTGGGCATGCGTACTATTCTCAGATGAGAGTAGGTTCAGTCTGTCATCGGATTGTAGACGCCAACTGATCTGGCGCGAGAGTGGTACTGCTTATCGTCCAGAAAATTTCCAGGAAAAGGACCGATATCCGACATGCAGTATCATGGTGTGGGCCGGCATCATGATCAATGGCCGCACGCGCCTACATGTGGTTGCGAATGGGACTATGACGGGCCAACGATACATTGATGAAGTTCTACTTCCTCATGTTCGTCTTTTCCGTGGTGCTGTCGGTGATAAATTTGTTTTTATGGACGACAACGCAACATGTCATCGAACACTCGTTGTTCAGGATTGTCTAGACAGCGAGGGTATTCAACGTCTCGTATGGCCAGCGCGTTCTCCAGATCTAAACCTCATTTAAAATATGTGAGATGCTTTGGGGAGGCAAGTTGCTGGTCGAAACTATCCTCCGACAAACAAGAACACCCTCATCTGTGCACTCACAGAGGAATGGGACAAATTGCCTCAACAGCTGCTGGATAATGTTGTGCAAAGTATGGTACGACGTGTGGAATGTTGCATCACACTCCATGGTGGACATATCCCGTACTGATACCTTTCTTTAAGGTGCCTTCTGACTTTTAGATGCATTGTTCCATTTCTCCGTACGCAGATCAAATGAACATTTTTTTTCTTTCAGATGTTTCACAGCTTTTGTACTTTCCAGAACAAGAAATATTCTTTATTCTAATGTCTGAACAGTGTGGTAACTATATTCTATCCTACTAGTCCTGATGTCTCTTTTAATGTTATGCTACATAGCAATTTGTGAACCGTCCTTAGCAATTGTCCAGCAGTGTAAATATATATATATATATATATATATTTTTATATATATATATATATATATATATATATATATATATATATATATATATATATATAATATTACATAAAATATACTTAAAACATAGATCATAAATTTATAAGAGTAATGTGCTTTTTCCTTAAAAGAAAGAATTATAGAGCTTAAATGTGTTTTAATTAAAATGGTAATACAGATTATATTGGAAGATTCTTTGTAATTAAATGCCAAAGATTTCCGTCTACAACTGCTATATTTAATAAAAGAATGAACAATTTACTGATATTAATTTCATTTTTAAATTTTGCAGTTAATTTTAATTTTAAATGTCGTAATAAACTTTCATCAGATAAAATTATATAAAATCACAATTTTATTGGCTACCTTTTATTTAGTGGTTTCGCATCAAAGTTTCTTCATTGGTCATAAATAATGATGAACAGCTTAAAGAAATATTTTTTTCGCTTTATCTATTATGAAATTCTAGTCAATCTGACAGCAATGAGAATTTTACTTGTTTTAAGTGTTAATAAGTAAAATTGTATTGGTTGAATATTTTAATTAAGTCAAACAATATCTTTTTAAAAAGTATCCGACCTTGAATTTTCTAGTGAAAAGTATTCTAAAACTTCACCACTGTGCACTTCGGAGGTGACAGGTTTATGATCATGCTGGAACTTTTTCGTTTCTTTCAAATATATAAGTAGTTCCCTGCTGGCCGCGCGCGTAGAGTTAGTTTCTGTTATGAGTGTTCGTTGAATGTTTATTTATCTAAAGATGAGTGGATGGCTTGAAAAGAGGTACAAGCTGTGTGATTTTCTAAGTGGAACACTTGGTAAGACTAAGCAAACTTTTAGAGATTATGCTATGTGGTCAAACAAATTAGGAGAACTTTGAACGATTCAAAAGTGGCCGAAGCTAGATAGAGAGACCAGTGTTCTGGGAGGTCCTAAACCTCTCAAAAGACACTTGTAGTTTAATTGTTGGAAATTGTTACAAATAAATATAAAAATTTGTGCATAAGTCAAACTGCTGAACACTTTGAGAGATCAGTGCATGTTCTGCATTTGCAATTTTGTATAATCATGCCCACACACACACACAGAGGCGGCGAAATTTGATTCAAAGTTAAAGTTGGTGGAATGGGAAACCCTGTTTTACACAATTGAGGAGGACCTACCAGACCTACTTTGAATATATATATATATATATATATATATATATGTGTGTGTGTGTGTGTGTGCGTGCGCTTGATAACTCCCATTAATTTAATATTGAATATGTTTTTAAGTTGTAATGGTCCTAGACCTTAGGATGAGTGCGTAAATAATTACTAGCTACACACCTAGCGGGAATCTATCAAACAATACTCTTCCACCAATAAAAAGGCTTCATCAAAGGAAGTCATATAAGTTGTATTTCTGTTTGCCTCTTCGTGTATAAACCGAAAGTCTGGAAAATCTGCTATCTTTGCTTTTTTTTCATGTGCATCCAGCTACATCCTGGTTTGTGTATCTTCTCTGCTTCCTAAATTGCCGTAAGGCTTGTGTTTAATAAGTAATAAAAATACGTTGAAAAACAACCAAAGACTACTTCCCTAAAAATATCATCCATTCCATTGTTCTCCAACCCCCGGTATATGAATCAAATACTACTGGTCCGCACAAGAAACATTAAATTATTTCCATTTTATTTTTGCAGCATATTTTTCTTGGCTTTGAGCTTTTTTTTGTGAAAATCACTTTGTACTCATTTTGGTGTAGCTATATGTTATTCTGAAGGCACTTTTAAGTACAATAAAAATAAAAATATTAAAACAAAAAAATCTTAAATATAAGCAATCAACAACCTCCCCGTCGCCGGGCAGATATAAAATTATTCAACCTTGATCGGTCCGCGGTGATAAAGAGGTTGGGGACAACATCAACACTAAAAATCAATAAAGAATTCATTACACTCACTGAATCTGAATTATAATATATATATAGTATATATATATATATATATATATACAAAATGAGTTATGAAACCAAGTACAGGGTGGTCATAATTAAACTGCAATTGTTGAAGTGGTACTGGAGAGAAACTACTGGGAAAATTCCAGTGAAATTTGGTATCTATACGTTTCCGAACATGCGCAAATCAAATATGCGAAAAATTCGCCATTTTCACCCGATAGATGACGCTGTGTTACATTCCAATGCTTTCCGATGGTATATATGCAAATTTTAAGCCAATCGAATAATATAAAAACAATACCACATTGATTAATTGCAAATCATGACTCTGAATAAGAAGAAACGTGCTTTGTTTGTGAATATATTCTATCAGATTGGTAGTAATTATTCTACAATTATGTGGAACGACTTGTGATTTTCTTGTAGTCCCATATTTCCTTGAGACTCCAACTCCAAGTGATCTCAAACGCTGTAGTGTTATAGGGGCTAGCTACGGTGCGATGTTGAGAGAACAATTTATTCCAGCAGCGAAAGAGAGACATTGTTTAGAAACCACGATATTTTTTACGGACGGAGTACACCTTTACTTCGCTAAAACTGTTAACAATTGCTACATTATACCTACATATACAAAAACGCAAGATCCCCAAGTTCAACGGGCCTTAATCCTTGCGATTTTTATCTGTAGGTACATCTGAACGATAGGGTATGTAAATAACTACATTATTTTGTTGCTGAATTGAAATCCAGCATAACGAAACACGTGAGTTGATTTGAACGGTTGATTTTAACAAAAGGTATCTAGGCTGCGCCATTAGCCTTCAAACCTCTATCTGGTACTCTGATGTTCGTGGAATAGAAGCTTGGGTTTGAAGTGGAGGGCGTGACGTGAGTTGTGTTACAACAGAGATTTTGAAGGTGGATCATGCTGTTTTATGTTTTCAGCATGCGGTTGCAACTGGTGGTTCGCATTTGAGCACATTACGTGATAATTTCATTAAGTAAATAATGGTTTAATTGTTTTCCAAAGCGTTTCTATGGATTTTTTAATGTGTGATCTTAATTCACGTTAGTTTTTAATTACATATGACCGTAAAAATTTAATTACTGCATCGAATTGTATGGAATTTTGATAAACGGTAAATCAAGTTTTATATTGTTTATGAGCCTTTTAGAATCCCATTATATTCTCTCTATTCGTTTTGAAAGTTGTAAATACCACTGGTGAACGTTGAAATACGGTACAGTGTCATCCATCGTGTGAAAATGGCGATTGTTTTCTTCCATATTTGACTTGTGCAAGTTTGAGACGTGTAGATAGCACATTTCACTTGAATATTCCGTTTAGTTTTCTCTCCATCACCCCTTGAACACTTGCAGTTAAATTATGCCATCCCCCCGTGTTACTAGTCAGGACAGTAGGGCACATTAGCCAGAGTAGTGTAGAATATATTTTATATAGGGTTTTATATTAATGTTTAAAAATCCATTAAACACACACAATTATATTGTGTCAATATTAATATTTTTTAAAAAAATATATACATGAAACATTTCCATTACTCCTCACATTATAATAGTGCCATTAAACAATTCATCCAATTTATATATCGCAATTAGAAACTTCTGAACAATTTAAACTGATTTATCACATACAATCTAATTGATGTTACAAAAATGTTAGCTACTTAATTCCTCAAATGATTCTAAGAATGACTAATGTTCATATGCATTTTCAATAGTTATTTCATTACACATTTTGTACTGATTGACCTTGCCTTTTTTTAAATACTAAGAATGAAATACATATTATATATTAAACAGTAAAATGCATATATGTCTATCAGTTTCGTACAAATTAAAAATATTCTTCTTAAAGTTTCAAATGTAGAGAAACGTGTGAAAAAAGAAAGTAAAAAAGGAAGTTTTAAATTAGTTTCCAATCCTTTTATATCTCTGCCGAATAAAAGTTGCCTTTTTCATATTTTCTAACATTTTTCTGAATAAAATCCTTTATACGTAAAAATTAATTATTCCTATCTTACAAATAATTCTTTAAATTATACCTTAAATTATCCAACTTATTCAAAACTCCTTTTTCTTCTTTAGAAACCGACGAAAATAATTTAAAATTAATTAGCTAGGCATTTTTTTATTCATCGAGATGCTAAATTAAAGAAGGTTGAAAAAGAGGCGCAATATTCCTAATTTACTTTAAATTTAAAAACACAAATAAAAAATGGTCGTAACTTACAATTTTTCAGTAATCAAGTGATTAATATGTTACTCTTAGAAATAAGATGCTTAGTTGAATATCTAAGTATGATATATAATAAGTGAAGCTTAAGTTGAAAGGATAGCGGAAAAATAAAATCATTTCCCAAATCTTTATGAAAATAAACTTTAATCTCAAAATGAAAAGAGAAATAACGTGAATAATTATTGCCTGAAACAACTAGATATATAAATAAAAAATAAGAAATAAGAAGTCACATGAGGAGTTTTTCTCAAACAAAATATATCAGTAAAAAAATATAGTTTTGCAGAAATTTAATAATAAAGTTCAAAGGTTTTATGAAGTATTCTTTCATTTATACATTTACTGTAAGAAAATGAATCACTGTTTCTCTGGAGAAACTAATCAGAAAAATAAAATCATAAAAAAATGCTGAAGAAAATTTAGCACGAAATAACACGCAGCCAAACAATTATAATATCTAATTTCACAGTGTATTTTCAAAAACATTTTTAGTTGGTAGTGTATATTTCATTCTGCACGTAGAGAGAGAAAGAATTGTTAGTTGTGAACAAGAGAAAATGTATAGACTACCAATTGTTCTACATTTTCTTCAGCAAATCGTAATACATTCGATTGAAAATATACTTTTTTTTATTATTTACTCTGATGAAGACGTGCTAAAATGTTTTTATTTGAACGTATTGATAAGTTAATTATTCCTATGAATATTATGTAAATTCGTCTTAACGTTTATTTTGGCATTAACCTCCATGATAAATCTACATATGTTACAAATGTTATCTTATTGTGTGTTAGCAAATGTTACATCGTATTGTTATATACTGTAATCGTCTTGTTTTCTAGTATAGGGTTTTACTAAAACTCTTTTAAAAATCATATGTACATTAACAAAAATATAATTTTAATCACTTTTTTATTTGTAAGTTTAGAATAAAAATGTTTCTATATAATTACAACTCGAGAAAGGAAACATTTATTTATTTTCTTATCTTTTATCCAATATTTTTATAAATCAATCGAGCTAAAAAAGAAGTAAAGAATCAGAAATAGTGTGGCATGGATGCGTCAATAAAATTAATGAAGGCACTAAATTAACTGAAAACCAGGTCGTGTTTGTTACAGAAGAAGATAGGAACTTCTTTGTCTATATATAGCAAAGTTTATTGAAATAAACTAGTGTTAAAATAACAAGGTAAAGCTTCGGTTAAAATTAAATACTATTTTAATCTGGGTAGGATTTACTTAAAAATTCAATTTTATTGTAGTAAAGTAGGACTAGGAATATAAATTACATCACCAGCATCATTATAAATGTCCAATGTTTCAATTTGATGATGTAGCAAATAAAAATAAATTTTAAAAAAAAATGCTGGAATTCTCTAAAATTTACATCATTATGAATAAGAAATTCATTGAAAATGTAAATATATTTTTGATCCAGTAATAATAAACTTTTTAAATAAATAAAATACCTTAAGAAGATTGTAAAATCAAGCATTTTAATTCCATTGGCATGATTGTAATTAATCATTTTTAAATAAATGAATTTTACATAATAATTTAATTAATTTTAATTTTTAATTGATAGTTATTTATTGTTACTAGCTATTTTCATTCATCTTTGCTGGGTAATTAATGAAGCTGTTCGGCAATATATTGTTTATTTTTAATTAAATTTTACCAAAATTTCTTTCAATTATTTATTTCTTACAATTTGCTTAAAATTGTAAGGAAAAACATTTTATAGCCCTCAGCTCTTGATTTTAAAAAGACAGGTCTTGAATTTCCAACGCAGAAGTATTTTTAAGTTTACATCACCTCAAAAAGCCCATTCCCCTTTGGTGTTGATTCCACAGAATTAATCCTTAGCAGATTTTGTTTCAACAAATAAACGTGCTTGCCAAATTTCAAATTTATGAGTCCAATTATTCAAAAAAGAGTTTATTGTAACCCCCTAATCATCTGCAACTTTCCATGTGAATCAATTGCTCCAATACCCATTCTTAGAGTACCTATGTTCAATAAAAGAAACATTTGATAAATTCCAAATATATAGATTTAATCGATCAAAGACTGTAAATTTTACCCATTACTCCTTGAAGTCACTTTTGGGACTCACTGTTTCCAAACCTATTTATGTACAATGTCTACTCAAACAAAAGAATCATGCCTATAAAATTTAAAATCTGCAGGTGAAATAGCTCTGGATATTTCTTGATGAATGCGGGGGTGAGTGTATGAGAGTAGCTCCTCACCTGTGAAAGCGAGACAAATATTTCTGTCAAACACAATATTGTGTAATTTTTTTTACAATGTTCCTCTAAAAATAATTTATTACTTCAAAAAAGTATTAATAAAAAACAGAGAGTTATATTTTTAATAATTAAAGTTTCTCCGAATCAAAATTATATAGAGTGTGGAAAGCAAGTGATCGTAGTTGCAAACACCTGACTACCGTTACTCTGCTCAGTCATGAGTTCAAACTTTAATACTGTTAAAGACGCATTTTTTAGAATAGCGTATCCAGGTTTGAATTTGTGGATACCCAATGTCAGCACACTGGCCTGGAGTGGAAATTTTTAAAGTGGGGAGTCATCTCATGTGTATTTCTTGTTATTTTAACTTATTGAAAATTGTGATGTCCATTATTACAATCTTATCGTATTGTTTTGTTGTGTGATGCTTATAAAAATTAATTAATAAACTAAGGTATATACTTTCTGCAATTATAAGATTTTCAGCATTTGAAATCAAACTTATAAATATTAGAATAAAAAGTAATATGCTATTAAGTTCTTCCGCCATTTTTTGTACGTGGTTATTCAGGGCACTTTAGTAGCTTAATATGTGAAATACTAATAAACTAAGTATCTTAAAAATACGCATAGAGTATAATATAAATAATTAATAAAATACTAATATTTTATATTCCGTTTTCATGTACTTATAAAAAACCATGTACCATGTTTCATGTACCATCATAATTTATCTGCTTTAGAATTTTCAATTACAAGACATTGATGGGATCAAACAGAATTAAACTAAAATAATAAATGAGGAAACATATGAGAATACGCATTTAGATAGCTTTAAAATGGGAACATTTTCAATTAATTCTAATATTTATATGTCATTTTGAAAATAGTTATAAAAATACTTAAGAATTAAAATGCATCTTTTTATCGTGAAGTTTTCATTTAGAAACTGGATTAATATTGGAATTAATGTTCACAAAATGCATTTTAATATTGATATATACTTTGTTTTTAATTGTTAAAGAAAATATTATAATTAATTTAAAAAAAATATTTTAATGAAGTTTTCAATGATGGTATAATCTGCAATTTACTTATTTTACACACACACACACACACATATATATATATATATATATATATATATATATATATATATATATATATATAATGTGTATTTTAAGATAAAGAGAGCATGTAACTTAAAAAGAATTACAGTTATTTTTTTTTATTTTCAGTCATATCAATTTATAAACCATAATACCAATTTAAAAATATGACTTGAATGAAATTCGCTTTGCTCAATTTAAAATTTATCAAAACCTTAAATTTCTATTTAGCGAAATTCTGCGTGGATTCTATATTTATGAGATTCGAAATAGTGTCTGGTTTTCATCTCAGTTTTGACAAAGTATATGCGGTGCAATACATATTAGCTGTATTGGAAAGCACTTAAATTGGTTAAAATAAGAAAGTTTGTACAAGAAAAAAATAGAAAAAAAAAACGTTTTACTGTCATAATATGGAGCTTAATATACCTTCTATGTTTTAATTTTTTCTATTGTCTTTAATCATTCCCAGATACAAAAATATTTGTGTTTTATTTAAATTAGTGTACTTATTTTATATTATTCTGATTTGTTTTCATTTTATTTATTCATATATGCTTTTAATAATTATATTTAAATTATTTTAAATATAAAACAATACACATAAACTCATACTATCTAAAAACTATTGGCGTAACTTTTATAAAATATCAATTTTATCTTCGTGAAAAAATGTATAACTTTGTATATCGAAATGAAGGATTTTACTTAAATATCTTGATATTAAACATAAGTCTATTGATTTTAAAAAAATGAATCTTTTAAAATATTTTAAGCAATATATAGTTCATACTAAGTCGATAATTACATAGATCAATCATGCAATGAAAATCATTCATATACCATTTTATTATTTGACTTACATCGAAATGAGGAGACAAATATTAGCATATTTGAATATTAATTATCGTAGGAGTAGTGATTAAATATGCTGTTTCTCTCAAACTATAATTTAATTGTCCTTTTATATTATTTCCAATAAATGAGGATAAAATAAGGTGCATGTTGGCTATTTTTTTCTCTTGTGAAAGAAGATAATTTTATTATATTGGGTTTTATCTTATTTGTAACTGAACGATTAAGACGAGAAACTGTAGTAGAAAAAATACTATTTATTATTTTTACTACATACTACTGAAATATTTCGCTAAGTTGTAACTTTCATGGTTCTTGCACTCATGAATAAGTAAATTAAATTTATTTATATTGATGGTTACAAAACAACATAATACATATTGATTGATAATAATAAATTAAATATTAAATATTATGTAAGAGAATATGGAGCAAAAAAGGGAAAATTTCGAGAAACTTCTAAGTTATTATTCCACTGTTAACTATATATGAATTTAAAAATTAATAATAATAAATATGAGCCTAAAAACACTATCAATAATTTAATTTAGAGGTTTATATCGTTACTTAAACAGTCAATATTTAGTACGAAGATTGCTCTTTTCAATTGCTTTGTATCCTTCACAAAATCAATTGGAAGAAATTCTCTGAAAATTTAATAGTTAATTAAAAAAAATAATTTAAAAAATTTTCAAAGAGAAAATAATCTAAAATAATAAGGGGAGAATTTAATTTTTGTTTCAACACTATTTGATACTTGGAAATAAAATATAATAAAAGTATATTTTTTCAAAGTGTTTAGGTTAAAAAATGAATTATATTAAGTAAAAAAAAACCTTTCAAGTATATATTTTAAAACGAAATCACAGTTAATGGAAAAAAATATTTATTGAATTGATTACTCAAATTAGCAATACATTAATTACACCACGAACTGAACCTTGATTTTCAAATTTTGATGTAAGAAATAATTTTTTCAGTAAATGATCATCAATGTATTAAAATTATAAGGGGGAAATTTTTATGATTATTTCCGCAATTAAAAGAGTTTAGTTCATAAATTTAACAAGTTTTCGACGTGTGAAATAGTATATGGGATTTAGAGTTTGAACAAAGGTTTCTTAGACATCATATAATCTTATTATTATTTATTTTATTTTTATTTCATTTCCCTCTCTCTATATATAAACACTCAAAATATATGTATGTATATAGTATAAGAATATATGTATTCGGTTCAAAAACATTATTAAAAATAATTCATTTTTAACACCAGTTTTACTACCAAGAATCCCTCAAATTGTTATCAATCATATAATAAGGTGCCGATAACACTTCATTCGTCATACATAATTTCCTAGAAGAATATTAGCACTATAGATAAATCAGTCCTGTAATTGCTTAACACAATCTTTTAGGATTTATGCTTAGAATATTTGGTTAGTTTTTTAATTGGTATGTATGTAGCAGACAATCTTGATTTTGATTTTATGAAAATACAATTGAAGGATAAAAATGTTTTCAAAACATACAAATCTGAGTCAATATTCTATTACAATAACAATGAAGTACGAATACTTTTTGAGAGATTTAACGTATAATATATGCAATATGTTATATCGAACAAGTAAATCATTAAATAAAATGTATTATCTTGCAAACAAAAACTAAGCATACCTAAAAGTAATTAACAAGAAATATTGCTAGTGAATTTCTTTCTATCACGCATGCCAATGAATGTTAGTTTTGATCCCATGACACACATTTCTACGTATAAAATAAAATTAATTTTTTGACAAGCCACTTTACACTTTCTGGTGCGTTTTATTATATACCCTATTTTCCCCAAGATAAAGTTAATATCATATATAGTGTGATATATCGAAACTGCATCCCTGCAATTGATGCTCTTTTTTGAACAACATAGACTAACACTATAATTTCACGTGACAGGGGCATGTTAGAGATTTCTAGAGATACTGCAATTAAAAATATTATTTATCTAATGCAACATTCGATTAACTCTTAACAAAAGGCATGTGTGTGTGTGACAATATAGAATCAGGAATCTTTGCCACTCATAGATAAATTAAAATTTGCATTGATGCCAAAGTAACGTTTAGGATTTTTTTAACATGTAATGATGTATAATAACAAGTCATTGATGCCTCCAGCGTATTTCAAGTTTTAGTCATCTTATTATGAATGAATAAGGTTTGCGCACGTTTAATTTCAGTACAAGCGACCGGTTGACTGTTTTTTCGAGTAGAATAATATATTGGTAACAAGCTTTTCATGATAAAGTATTTCTAGAATTAAAGCTTTTATGTGTTACTTTTTTATTTAAGAATAAAACCCTTTCACTTATTTTATGTCACATTTACCAGCTCTTAAAAGTGAATGTGCCATAGTTTAAATAATTTTTTAAGTATGAAAAAATCGTCAGTATTGAAGTGTAATGATAACATTTTATTCAACGATATATATAGATTCCTAAATTTCAGAAAGATGTACAACTATAAAAAAAGATTACAAACATATATGTATTTAAATTACCTCACGAGTGCATGAAAATATTCTAAAAGCTATGGAATTTTTTGGACTTTTCCTGTGTTAAATTATTTAAACGCATTTTTAACTGTATGTCTTAGATAAGGAAATATATCATATTGCAATGAATATAATGAGAATGTTAAAACTTCGATTCATCGTCCCTTTGCGAGGATAATTCACACAAGAAAAACCCCGTAACCCTTCCCTCTTGATTTTGTTTCAAGTGCTTACACTCACCAGATGTGATGTACCCTTTGAAACAAATTATTTGTTTTATATCAAATTTTAAAACCAATTAACTATTGCTAAGCATATTTATAGCTTATCACAGTTTTTTTGTTATTTTACATAGAAGTAAATAATTTATCTGGATAAATTAACATGAAAATTTAAGATCAACCTGTAAGATACTGAATTGTACTTATTGGAGTGTAAAAGCACATTATATATATATATATATATACCGGGTGGGCAAAAAGTCCGTAAAAACTTTAAAAATTCATAAAATCCGGAGAAATGAACGAAAAAAAAACTGTTTGCGGGATCAGCATTAGTATGTCACGGGATTTTTTTTAAGCTAAAAAAAAATAATTCGAAAATCATCCGGTAGGTGGCGCTGTTACAAGCGTCTGTGGTGGAAATATGCAAATTAGACGGCTATAAAAACCTTTGCTGTCAATGAATCCACATTCATTCCACCATTGCAAACAGTGAATGTGAACAAGAATGCTCAATGCACCGGATAAAGCTTTGTTGGTGAAGTTATTTTACATGAACGAGGAATCAGCGACCATTGTCTTGCGTAAATTTCCAGTTCAGAAAAATGTGAAGAGTGGAAAAGGCCCTTTAACACCTGCAGGTCTCTTAAAGCTTGTTAAACGTTTTGAGAAAACTGGAAAGTTGGAGGATCGAGCACGAGCCGGACGACCATGCTTGAAAGAAGCACGTGCACCCTGCATTGCTGTCGAAATGGAAGCGATTGCGTCCGAAGCAGCTTCAGGGACCAGCAGTGCTCGTGAAGCTGCCAGACGATTGGGCTTACCACCATCATCTGTCCGCAATATTCTTCGTCGAATCCTCCAGCTGTACCCATACAAATTGCAATCGTGCCATGAACTTTTGCCAGCAAATACCGCACAGAGGGAAGCATTTGCGAAGTGGGCCTTCTCTAAAATGGAACAGGATCCCACCTGGGGTTTTAACATCTTGTGGACAGATGAAGCTCATTTCTCGCTTCATGGTGACGTTAATAACCATAACTGTCGCATTTGGGTGACCTCTAATCCACGTGAGTATACACAGAAGCCATTGCATTCCCCAAAAGTGACAGCAAGGTGTGGTTTCACGGGTTCATTTATCATAGGACCCTTCTTCTTTGAAACGCAGTGCGCAGTAAATGGATGGATAACGGAAACGGTAAATGCTCAGCGTTATCTAACGCTTCTGCGAGAGACTGTCGTGCCATGTTTAATTCAACGAGGTCAGATTTCGAATGTCACGTTCATGCAAGATGGAGCAACCAGTCACACTGCTAACCCGGTTAAGGCATTCCTGATACAGACGTTCGGGGAAGACAGAATCGTTAGCAGGCACTGCAGGTACCCATGGCCACCTCGGTCTCCAGATTTAACACCGGCAGACTTCTGGTTGTGGGGATATTTGAAATCTCGCGTGTATCTATCCGGTCCATCAAGTCTGTCGGAACTGAAAGATGCGATCCACAGAGAAGTATCCTCCATACATCCGGACATGTTGCACTCTGCCGTTGTTGGATTTGTCACTCGTCTGGAATGTCTTCTCCCCTGTGGTGGTGGTCATGTGGAACATATTCTGGTGTAATAAAGTTGTGAAAGTTTTCTGTTCATTATTTATGCATTGTTTCTTAGATTTGCGTACATCAGCGCCACCTACCGGATGATTTTCGAATTATTTTTTTTTCTAGCTTAAAAAAAATCCCGTGACATACTAATGCTGATCCCGCAAACAGTTTTTTTTTCGTTCAATTTTCCGGATTTTATGAATTTTTAAAGTTTTTACGGACTTTTGCCCACCCGTTATATATATATATATATATATATATATATATATATATATATATATATATATATATATATATATATATATATATATATATATATATATATATATATATATATATATATATAAATATATATATATATATATATATATTTATATATAAATATATATATATATATATATATATATATATATATATATATATATATATATATATATATATAGTATATATATATATATATATATATATATATATATATATATATATATATATATATATATATATATATATATATATATATATATATATATATATATATATATATATATATATATATAATGTGCTACATTAATTTTACAATAAAAAAACAATTTATACCCATGTGCTAATTAAATACTAGTCTTAGTATTTTAATCTAAAAGTGCATTAGGTATTTTTGATTTTCTTTATTCTCATTTAGAAGTTCTTCATGGCCAAAGAAAACAAATAATACAGCATTATTTATAAGAAATGTTTTGTTTAAGTCAACAAAAAAGAATAGTGATTACCAGAGTGATCACCAGACTGTGCCACATTACTAAAATCTCGGCTGAGTATAAGCTGATAAAATTCCTAAGGGATGTGTTGCTGGCTTTTTTGCCAAATTCTTTCCAACTGACAGACTGCATTAGGAGTATTCTGAAATGGCTACAGAGTTTTCCTTTCTTGTTTCAAGTGTTGAGAGATCAGATCATCCGAAAAATTGCTCGGCAAGCTTAATGACATGTCATGGCAATGTATCCAATGTACGACCAAGAAGACTCATTTTGAAAAAAAAATATTGTTGCACCAGAAAAACAGTAAAACAAGGAGTCGTAGAATTTCAACTATTTTGGGCTGTATTGTAAGTATCCTACGGTTGGCTAGCAGAGGGTTTCAACTCTCAAAGAAAATGCTACTATGGTCCATAAGAGACTTATGTTATTGTGTAGCTTGTGATAGTAAAAACATTAGATTCTCATTGCCATAAATGCTTCTAAACAAAATTGTGGACGTCTCTATAATACTGTGTTACACTCTGCGAGAGCATCAATTATTGACCCAGAAGAGAAAACATATAAAAAGCTTTTTTTTTTCCTTTCAGAATTACACGTAGTATGATTTAGTTCAATGGACATTATTGGATTAAACTGTGGGAATTTATAAACAAATGGGAAAGAGGTAGATTTAATTAGTTATTCATATATAATCGAAAACAAGGTTTAAATATATCATCATTTAAAAAAAAAGAGCTAAAATTGTTTATTAAAAATACTTTTTTGCAGAATTACGATGTTTAAATTTACTGTTTAGCACCATTGAAAACACATTAAAATAATTTTCCGCAAGAGTTTGAACCTACCACATAAAACGTACATTCCTTTTTTTTTTGATGTGTAACATCTTTCCTCTCGATTGCTGAATTTTGTTGGAGTGATTTCGTCAAAAGGGACGGAAGTTTGTAACAGAAAGTGACGTAAGCCCTCGCTATTTGATTTGACCAATGAAAGCGCGTGGACGCTACCCTCGTATCGGGGTCCAAGTTTAGTCGTTTTTATTATATTGTTAAAGTTAGTATTTCAAAATATTCGAATTATTATTCAGGATAAACCTACGACAAAATCTCAGAACTCCTTGTGTAAGAAATCTGAGGTTAAGTTATATGTGTAAATAATATTAATAATTATATATATATATATATTGTTAACCGTGTCTGACAAAGTTCAACATTCTTAAGAAAATACGATAAGTAATAAGGAATATTCGAATGGAAATATTTTAGGAAATATTTTATTGTGTGTATTTTTCATGCTATGAGGTTAATTCCTGTCACTGTCAATATAATATTTTTAATTGTAATTAAATATGTGTTCGTCTCTAAAAAACTCCTAATTAAAACTCCAAAACAAAATTTTCATTAAATATATAATTATTCGGTAAAAAAAAATCATTTCCAATCATACTTAATTCAAGGCGAAATTAAATCTCACTCAATTCAATCACACTCGATTCAAT
Source organism: Trichonephila clavipes (assembly GCA_019973935.1). Lineage (NCBI taxonomy): Eukaryota > Metazoa > Arthropoda > Arachnida > Araneae > Nephilidae > Trichonephila > Trichonephila clavipes. Next base: position 165,147 of record BMAU01016027.1, on the reverse strand, counting down.
CGCACATAAAATCATGGGAAGCAAGTGATAGTTTGTTTTTACAAGAGCAGAACCATCTTCGGTGTATGGCAATGTTTCTCAAAGTGCGGGGTGAGCCCCCTGGAGAGGCGCGAGCATATAGAAAATTTAAAGATTTTAAAAAAATAACGGTAAAGAAATAAAACAAAGTACTTTCTTCCACAATAAAAAATACACATTAACCCTGATATAATTTAGGTTTATCATCTGGCATTTTTCCGTCATCAAATATCTATCTTTGATCCCAAAACCAAATTAAAGAAGAAAAAGAACATTTTGTTTAATTTGCTGTATTTCCTCAATGAGAGATTGTTTTTTTATAACGTTTACTTTTAAACATAAAATATTACTCGTTAAAAGAAAAAAAACGAAACCAAGACCCTGAGAAAAATTCTAAGAAGTTAAATAATTCATCACTGTAATTATTATCGAAATACTTTACATTAGTTGTAGAAAAAAAAGGAAGACATGATTCACTTTTCAGCCAGGCATAATACAATTTGCTGATTCATTGATTAACCTTCAAACTTACTGGTATAATTAGTTCTAAATTAGTCCCTTCCCATCTTTTATGTGATTCTTTTTCGCTTAGAGAAAACATAAATAATAAATAATTTTACGATATTTGGAAAATAATTGATTGATTTAAAGGGTTATTTGGCCAAGATTTATTTTAAAGAGTATTCTCAAACATATAAATCATAGTGAAAAACGTCATTATCCTTTTTAGAGCATCCGCATTTTTCCCTGAATACACTTTTAACCCGGGAGGGGTGGCGCCGAACATCTGTGATATTTATTGAAGCAAGTTGAAACAGATAAACCAAAGGAAGAACCTGCTGAAATAATGCATATTATTCCTTATTGAGAAACGAGATAAACATGAAACAAAAGGAAAATGTTTAAATGCTCTATAAAGAACTTTTTCAACTAAAATATGAAGCCAGAAGTGTACCACAAGGTTCATTTCACCTTGACAAAAAGACACAAGAAAGAAAAGTTCAACTGGCTATTTGTTGATCACCAAAGGTGTCACGAGTTCGATCCCAGTACCACTAAATACCCGCAGTGTAGGAGAGAGATGCACGTTGAATCTGTTGAGATAGTATCCTCTTGTTTGTGGCATGGTAGTTAAAAGAGGTCAGCTCAAGTATCGTCCTCGCCACTTGACCATGGCTCAAAATTACAATGTCCGTCTCCAAACGCCCTCGTGTAGCTGAACAGTGCGGCGTTAATATTCACTCACTAGATCATGAAAGCTCTTTAAATCTACAATAACTTGGAACAAAACATGACAGCCTTGTCAGGAAATAAAATTTATGTAATATTAGTGAAAAGTGTCTCTGATTTGCGTGATTTATTAAGGTCTTGCACTTTTGAATAATTTTAGTTCAACTTTATTGGATCAATTTGGATAATTTTATTCAGCTTTATTGGATTAACTCATCAAAGAAAAATTGAATAGTCCTTAAAAACCGGTAAGTATACTTTCTTTTAGTGATATTATTCACTGGAATTCCGATTTGTATCCTGTACATTAAAAATAATTATAAACAAATGATTGGAGTGATTGAGTCCCCCCACTACCATTAGCGTTAGTATCGAGTGCGCGCCTGCACCCGGCTTAAAACATTTTGAAGTATTATCGCTTTAAATATTAAAAAGTAACACAGTTATTGTTCATCGAAGTTTTATATTATTTTTCATTATTTATAACATTAATTCTAAATACTAATTCGGTAAGGTTTAAAATTACAGTTCTTTGAAACAATTATTTACAATTGTAGCATTTATCTAAAAATAATCATTTTACATTATGGTATACAATGTCGTGTACGCAGTTTTACTATCCATAAAGTTCAGATAATATTTCATGAATAATGTTTTATTTTTAAAAAAAAAATGAACTCGAGCGAAAAGCCGGTGTTTCAGCTAGTATACGTTTAATGTATCAGTACTCAAGAATTTATTTTATAAGTAATTTCTTAATACTAAATTAAGAACAAGTTTAATAAAAAAATGACTTGAATGGTCTTGTCTTGTACAGCAAAGTTTTTCAAAGGAAGGTTTAATATCAGAAATTGACACTCTGGGTTATTTTTCTATATTTAGCTGAGATCTATATTTTGTCTTCAAAGCGGCGACTGCAGATAATCCGGTTTAACAAAGATAGGATGTTAAAAATGGTAATAGTATACGAAGTGCTTTTGTTTTCAGTGCAGCCAATTCACCATCCACCTCTACCAAAAATTTAAAGAGGGATTTATTTTAAAATTGCCTTTTAATTTTTTTACTGGATGCGAAATCTATGAAGATTTCTTCTTCGGAAGTTGAGAGTCCTTCTGGAGTATCTTGAAATAGATCCCTAATCCACTCGTAACTTGCTACCAAGCTGTCCTCATCAAGAAAATATGTTTTTAAATTCTTTGCCAACATGGCTAAATGATTTTATATGGTTTTAAAAACAGCTTTCACATGTTGTTTTTCCGATTTGTACGTTTTAACACATAACGAGCTGGTGCTGTGTTTTCCCATCATTTACTTTAGTAATGGTTAATCGAAAATTTAAGTATTTTTTGAGAATATTTCCTTGATTTATTTTTCGAATACATTATCGTCTGTGTACTTGTTGATCCTTTATTAGCGTCGAATGTTTGCTTACGACTTAAAAATGTATGTATGATTTTGTTTTACTCTCCTGCCGTAAATACTTAATTACCGTGAATAACAATTAACGTGCATATTAAGAAGTATACATTCAAGCTAGATTCGGTAGCTATAGAAATATCGAGTCGACCAAAACTGACTGGAATTGTACGAGGAAAATCATTTTTACATGTTTTACGCAGACGTCCGATATGTTGCCCAGACTCACGCAAACGTACCCGATAATGCCAGATGTGATGGATATGATAGAGAGCAACATAGATTAGACAATTTTTCTAATGACATTTGTTTTTTGAGAAATGGATGCTAAATGACATAAATCTTTAATTAAATATATCAGTTTGTGATCTGTTCGAATTTAAAATTTAGAGAAATAAAAATAACGTAATAATAAGTAATACATATTTTAAGTAATTTTCTTAAAATATATATTAATTAAAAGTAACATATACAAAATTTAATACTGATACAGTTTATAATAGAGATCGCATTCTAGCTTTAGCGTCAAAGTGCATTTTTATTGCAGTAAATACATTATTGTTGTACAGGGGAAGTGCATCAAAAATTATGGTTGAAAATTGGGTCACCAGTATTATAAAAGTTTCAGAAACACTGGTATATGGTAAAAATACAAACTGCAGAAAATTTTTAATTTTTTAAACTGTTGGATTCGGAGAAATGTATATGGTCACAGAAATCCCTGTTTGCCCGGTTTCATGTGTATCGTATCCACTGTTCGCCAAAATGAGCAAGAAAATGATTTTTGATAAAAAAAAAACTGCATTAGTCATTGTGTTAACTAAATATATGTTTTTATTCTAGATAAAACTATTGGATAGAAAATTATTTCCAATCATACTCGATTCATTTTTTTTCAGATTTAAGTTACTATTGCGTATTTATCACGATAACATGTCAGATGTTACACATCATATGCGACAACTGTAAGGGTTTATTTCTTTTTTTAAAAAAAAAAAAAAAAACTTTTTCTCACCACTTCTTTTACATAAATGTATTATTGCCATTTATTTATTTACTTTTTTTTATTTTTTAAGCTAGAAAGTGGTTACACTATTTTAGAATATTTATATTCTCACTTCAACTTCATATATAAATTATTACAATTAAAACAAAATAATATAATAATACCCAGTATCTATGAACATTTCCTCCCTTTTTTCGAACGGTATAAATTTTATTACTTAAAGAATATTCTGTTTGTTATGTTCATAATACCCCCATTCTATACTTAAGTTACATACTCAATTACCTTTTCTCATTTGTAACATAATTTAAGTGCTTATCACACATAGAGTTTAATCTGTGTTAAATGTGCTATGATTAGCCACATCGATTAATTAATTACTGTATAATAATATAAACCGGTTTCATAATAATTAAGAATACTTATTTATTACTTATACTATGATAGTCACTTACTTTTTCTAAAGGAAATGAAACAGCGAAGTTAGTCGAATTAAAACAATAAATAAGTAAGTAAAAAAATATATATAAGAGTGAAGAAAACTATCAATTGGTTAGCTCATATAAAACGAAAAAAATGAGCATTTTTCTTTTCACCTAAACTTGTCGATGATTTACGTATGTGGTGGAAAAGAGTTCATTATAATTTTCCGTTTGGATCAGCGTACTAACTAACCAACCAAAGCACATCCAAAAGAATTTCCTACTTACGTCTTGTTCGTCCGTCTTAACAATAAAAAAAGTGTAATGTAAATTTTAACCAATATTCTCTTTCACTCCACACACTTCTTGAAATTTCCAATTACTAATGAAAATAAACTTTATAGAGAGAAAGGCATTGCCAATTATAAGAGAATGATGGAGTTAAAACCTTAGAGCTCCCTGAAAATATGTCTGAATACGGATGTGTATAGGGGATTTCAAAATATCAAGTCCCGTAAAACCTGCACTCATTGGAAACTGTATGTAGAATAAATTGATCAGTAAAATAATATCATCACAGCTTTTTGTCTTTTCATTCCACTTGTTGGGCTTAAAAGGGCATTTCACAGTACTGATTAAATGTAGAACAAATAATTAAGAATTCAAGACTTAATGGACTAATGTATCCGCATATACCATGATAGATTTATTGGTAATTCGTGAAAATTTCCATTTGCCGTTGTTAGGTTGAAGGGAAATCCGTGGTCTAGTAATGAAGGTGTTTCTCCGTTGATAGAATTCAATGATGGAGTGGGGTTGAGTTTCAACTCATCGGTTCACTGAGTGTTTTATTTCCTTGGAATAAATGAAACATTTTTTTGAAGATAAACTTAAATAATCATGTACGAAGAAAAATTGCAACTGGGTCAGATCTAAGATAAAACATATTATAATTCCAGTTTTACAGAAGTGATGAAAAAAAAAACATTTGAAAAATATAAAAATGCCGCGTTTAAGGTGAAAAACGTTTCTGTAACAATTATTAGCATGTGTATAGCATTATATTCTTAATAAATAATATAATTAAAACATAACATTTTTCAATAATAACGTAAACTACACAATAAAAATGTAATTGTTGAATGACAAAAATCAATAATTTTAGGCACAATAACTGTACCTCTTTTTAAACAAGAAGTATGCAAAACTACTTAAATACACAAATATATTTAAGACTACACCACATATAGAAAAATCAAGAACTTTATTCATAACAAATATATATATATATACCTCATTTTTTAAGATAAAATACTTCTTAAATCGAACTACTAAAGAAATCAAGTATCACTCCTAGAGTTGAAGTCTGAAGAAAAAATATAACGGTATAATTGTACAATATTATGGTTCAGATAGTATGAATAAAAAAAAGAAATACGTATAAAAATAAAAAAAAATTGAAGCAGTGGAGATTTGCTTGACATTATTGTCCAACTGGCATCAATACGCTCCTATACTATAATTATTTATACTGTAGTTCACTTTTTATAGCTATGCTCTTCTATTTCTCAGGTATCTTTCGAAAAAAGGTGGACAGACTATATAAAACCTTTCGTAACATCAATTTTTAATGAAAAAGCTCAAGTAATAAGATACTTTACAACAGTGCTTCTCAAACTTTCGATTCTTACGACCCAATTTTCAATCACAATTTTCATTGTGCTCTCATTTCTCCATACAAAAATAATATATTGAATTCAGTAATACTATGATTTGATGTTAACGCTACAGTACGACTTTAACCGCTTAAGTCCCACAGACGTATATAAACCCCTTGGCCAGCCAATGCATTAATTGGTCTGGACTTTTATATACGTCTATCCGAAGTACGACATTTTCTATGAACTGCTATCCATAGAATTATTTCGAAAGCTTTGTTAAGCAAAAAAAATAACTTGAGAATGTTTGCAAAGGATTCTACGCATTTCTGAGGATTTGCTTCTTTATTCCTTTTGTGATGTTCCTCCCCATGGAAGTTTATCCCTCGAATCATCAGCGTGAGCTACAGGTGTAGGATTTGCGAAAGAACTTGGATCAAACATTATCTTAATATAACTTTATTAAGATATTCAACTTAAACTTTGAACAAATATAATATTAATAATTAATGAGAGAATCTACGAGGACGCAATACGAAACACACAGTATGATTCAGGCCAATCTCAATAATCGAACCGCCTAATCTCCAAATATACTAATAAGTAAACGATCCTACCTTATATTATTCTGAAATAAACTTGTCTTTATCTACAATGGTATGTAGCTTGTCGTTTAACTTCTAATCAATCACCAATATGTTTATCCACGACACGTAGAACTTAAATCTTGAACGACGAACTTCAATAATCATCAACTCCCACAACGCACTCCAATTGTCTAACATTCCTTTACATTGCCCTTACATTGCCATCACGCTTACTCTAAGATCCTATATTTATCCTATATTATTTGCATATCTTCACTTCTCGTTTCTTGGATTTGGTTGGAAAAGAGTTGCCATTAATTCCGGCGCAAAGAACCCAAAGGACTTGTTAAAGAAACGACGCATAAGACGTCACACTTTTTTACCCCCCCCACCTGCTCCAATACACCTCATACGCGCATACATGAAAAAATAGTGGCATTGGGGAGTGAACCATATAACTTTTAATCTCGGCACTTAAGGGATTTAATACAGTGTTCTTCAAACTGTGGGGCGCGCCCCCTGATGGGGGCGCGATAAACGTGCTAGGGGGGCGCGAGCATATCGAAAATAAAAGATTAAACAAATTTATTTACTGGAATGAGAGAGAAGTAAGACAAAATACTTTCTGACATAATAAAAAAATACACTTTTACACTAATATAATTTATATATCTGCGATATTACGTCATAAAAAATTAAAGCTACTTCTTTTCAAACCAAAATGAGAAAAAACAAAACCCAGACCCATAATCGAAACAAAATTTTAGGAAGGTAAAAAATTCATCACTGTTATATATTTGTCATCAGATGTAGGCAGTAGAATGTAGCTGCTGCGGTATGACCTCCGAACTTGCTTGTACGGTTAGTTACGTCCCTGCTCTTATGTGTGTGTATTTGTTTTTTCATTTAGGGAAGCTGCAAATAAACTATTTCTGCTGCGATTTTTTCCTTGTAAAATATTTTTATGATTTTTGTAAAAAGTACAGAGAGCTGAAGGATTACTTGGCCAAGATTTATTTCTATGAGTTATTGCCAAACATATAAAAAAGCGTAATGAAAAAAAAACGTTTTATATAATTATTTTGAACATCCATATTGTAATAAATACACTTTTATTCCGGAGCTGGCACGCCGAGCACAGAGTGCACGAAATCGGTAATTCTGGCAAAACTGTTTAATTGTTACCAATGGCTCTGACCCTCTCTATCCTCCTGTTTGACAGTCTCAACGTGTGAACTAAAATATATTTGTCACATATCTCCCTCTTTTTTGGGAGTGACAAACGATTTTTTACAATCTTAAGGTACTTGTTTTGACTGAGTTCCCGGTGTGATAACTTTTTTCCGAAATATTTTCTGTGTTCTTGAAGGTAGGGGTGAGTATATTTTCTCTTAATTAAATTATTCACTGGAATTACGATTTTTATTGTGTACTATAAAAATAATTATAACAAAAGAGATTGGGGTGGCTCAATAACCCCACTCGACCATTAGTATCGAGTGCGTGCCTGCTCCAGGTTTTAAACATGTTGAAGTATTTTCACTTTAAATATTAAAAATAATACAATTATTTCTCATCGGAATTTTATATTATTGTTCATTATTCAACATCAATTCTAAATGCTAATTCTGCGAGGCTTAAAATTACAGTTCGCTTAAAACTAATTATAATTTGAGCAATGATTTTTAAAAAAAATCATTTTGCATTTTTGTAAACATTGTTGCGCACTTGGCTTTACTCTCTTTAAAATTCAGCGATTATATCAATAATGTTTTATTTTCTTATAAATAAACTCGTGCAAATAGCGGGTATTTCAGTCGGTATACTTTCAATGTATCAGTGCTGCACAGAGTATTTTATAACTAATTAATGCTAAATTAAGAACAAGTTTAATAAGTATTAGCGACTTCCATGGGCTTGTCTTACAGAGCAAATTTTTCAAAGGAATGCTTATATATGATTAGAAATTGATCCACTGAGTTCTTTCTAAAAAAAAGCTGATATCTATATTTTGCCTTCTAAGCAGCCACCGCATTTTACAGTATATTCCAATTTAAAAATTAGAGAAAGGAAAAAAAACATAATAATTATCCTATTACTTAATATTTTTTTTTGCTTAAATGCAACATATATAAAATTTAATATTTAAGTCATGAATTTGTACTGTATATAATTAAGATTATTGCTTTAGCGTAAAAAAAAGTGCATTATTATTGCATTCAGTACATTATTAATGTATAAGAGGGGCGCGATAAAAATTGTGATTGATAAGGGGGGCGCCAGTTTTGAAAGTTTGAGAAGCACTGATTTAATATGAATCGTACAAATTATCAAGATAAGTGTTAATGTTTGTGTATAATTGTATATATGACACGCTCTTGGAGTCACTGGTAATTATTAAACTTACTCTTAACTTAATATTGTTCAATTACTTATCAAACACATTGTAAAGTACTGATACATTTATAAGTGTATTATATTAGTATAAAGTTGCCTTTTTACCATGCCAAAATGTATTGTGTGTTTGTTTACTTTCTGCAAATTAATAATTTTTCAAAATAATCTTTTGTTTGGACTTTTTAATATCCTCGCCCCCCCTTGTACAGTTGTCATGCCCCCCCCCTAATCGGGCGCGCCCCACAGTTTGAGAAACGCTGCTTTATAATATTATCATTCATAAATTAAAGTAATTGAAAATATGTTTTTGAAACGGCAACTAATTTAAAATTAGTTAGTATTACTAAATCTAGTTATTAAAATAATTAATCTATCAGTGATAGAAATGCAAGTGCTCTACCTGAACTGTCATTAATGGACCAATGATACGTATGCATACATGGAGTATGGGGATTTCATTCTTTTATAAATTGATGTGGAGAAGGAGAGGTCCTGAAAGCATTTCGAAGGGAGATACAAATTATGTTTAAGTATAATTTGTTTCCATACAATTCCTTAGTAAATCAAATATATGTTTTTAAAAACACAAGTACCACCAAATTCAAAGTTAAACAATTCTAACGATTTATCTTTTAAATGGATATAAACACAAATTTGTTTCTTATTAACTTGCCGTATAAATCTCGAAAGACATTCTGATAAAAAATTAAAATTCCTTGTTTATTAATAGCATAACGTTAAAAATTGCAGCTTTCGATCAGCGTAATTATATTCATCAATAATTCTAATGAATTTTATAGAATTTCTAAAAGGCTCTTTTGTATTAAAGAAAAAGTATTTTAATATCATTAACGCGATTTGACAAATACATTACTGAAATTAAAGGATTGTTAAAAAAAATATTTCTTCATTGGATTTCTCACTGGAGAGAGATTTCAGTACAAAACTTTAAAATGATTGATTCGCGTTTGAAAAGAATCTTATCAGTAACTAACGATTTATGAACACTGAGAATTTCCACTTAGAAACGATCTAAAAAATCAAGACTGAATGGAAAGCAAAATATTCTAAGGCAATCCCTTCCCCTTAGTTTGGCAATTGATTTGTTTCCAAATAGTAGTATAAACGTGTTATATACTTCTAAATATAGATATATTTTCTACAACTGCAGTTATTCCTTACATTGAACCATCAGTTGTAATTTGTAGTTCCACTTTTGAATGAGGTACGGTGGAAAAAGTTGGATTTAAAATTACATTTTTACTATTTTAAATTTAAAGGGCAAGTTCCTCGAAATATTTTCCTTTAGTGAATTTGCCAAAAGGAGAACTTTTTCTTAACAAAACTTCTGATACAGGACCAAAAAAAAACATCAAGTTATTTTTAAGAAAAAAGAACTAGTAATTATAATTAATAGCAACTGATTGACTCTTACCAATATTTTTATTGTTAAGAGTAATAGCAATGGTAAAATCTAATTTTTTTCTAATTTAAATTTTAGCTTGTAAAATCATTTACGTACCTTATCTAATACTGTAATATGTTTTCTGTAGGTTTTGTGAAGAAAAAAAAGCTTTAATGTAAATGGTACAGAGTCCTCTTGATGTAACAGAATTCTCAAAATTATTTGTACAATAAACTGAAATGATTTGATGAAACTTTTGAGGCTCACACACAAATACTATACTCATATTAACGATACAATTCATATTAGTAAACATTAAGTGAGAAAAAAACAGTTTTAAGCCTTCCATTTGTGTAGAAAAGAATGTAGCTGCTTATTTCAAGATTAGCGCTAAAATATAATTTGATTTTGATGCATTATATAATCTAAAAAGTTATACATACCTGGATAAAAGAAATTTCTTAAATTTCATAAAATTTGAAACAAGACTTAATTTATTTATTTTATTTTTAAAGAATGGAGTTGTAGAGAGTGTACTGTAATTTCAAATTTTAAGAGGACTTGGTACCCTTTCAGCTACTTTATTTATGTATTTAAAAATTTTATTTTAGCATTTTTTATAATGAAGAAAATGATACGAGATAAATTTTTTCACATATTATTCACGCAATTTTAAAAATTTAAATTATTTGAAGAAAATTTAGAAAATTTCAAAATTCCACTCCTTTTGTATATATTAATTTTTTGACCTAATTTTTTTTTGTAATATTCCTACGGGTGTCTTCAACAACTGTAGATATTTATTTTACAATAATTCCATTAGTTTGGAAGAAAAAAATAAAATGTTGATATGCATGCTAAAAATCAACGAAAAAGCCAATATCTCTTACATTTTATTTTTTTAAAACAAAATATTCAGTTTAAACCAAAATGGATCCCTGATTGTCTTACATGGTTTATATATAACAGGCAGGAAAAAAATGGAAGTGATTGGTAAACAGTTGCGTAAGGAGTAGTATTTTGAATGCACTAATGTTTCCAAAAACTCAAACTGAGAAAAACCACTTTAAAGTTCATAATTCTGAAAAAAATAATTATAATAAGCTTAAATAAACTTAAAACACCACTTTAAGATATTACTAATACATTTTTCTCTAAAATAATTGCAATTTCATATTTTTTCAAACCATACATTTTTATAAATAATCAATTTATAGAGAGTATTATTTGCACAAGAGAATTCAAGAAAAATGTTCAAAAAATTTTGTTTCTGTCACGTCAGAAATTTATTTTTTTTTCTTCTTATAATATTGAAGTATTACATTTGTATGAAAAACATATGAGGAATAAGACTGAAAATGTAAAATTATTAATATAAAATACCTTAATTCAAAAATTTTACATGCACACATTTCACAAAGAAAAAAATATGATTGTATTGTATTGCCTAGGTAATATTCTGCTTTATATATTACACATTTTTTAATGCTCTTATGGTACTATATAAAACAGACTTTTTGATAAAAACGCTTTTACTAGTTTTTTTTTTCTAAAAAGGGGGCGTAGCTGAATTGCCTAATTTGTTTTCAAATGAAGTTTTATTCAACTTCTAACTTTCCGACATGCACAAGTGATACATCAATCGAAATATAATAATGCAAAGAATAAGATTAAATAAAAATAAAAAAACCTATAGGTCTGTCATTTTTGGGGTACCAAGTCCCCTTAAATTATGCTACGGTATTGAATGGAGTGATTTGACTCTTGCGCATGCCTGGTGATTGCTATTGAGCGATACCCTTTAACCGCTTCCATTCACACAAAATCTATTTTTCCTCACCCGTTTTATTTTAAACCTACCTATCATTTCATTTTTCTAGTGCTACTGCTCAAACCAGATAAAAGACATTTCTCGGATGTGTGTTCAACATGAAAGCTAGAATTGCCAACTTCAGGTTGGCTATGAATCTTACCTGGTTTAAGCCATCACTACTTTTCCTCTACTCAGCTGTATTGCTCATGCCAAAATCTGATTTCCTATACTACCGATTCCAGGGAGCCAATTCTTGCATTAACTCCAAAATATTTTGCTGAAATATCGCAAAAGCATACATGTTGGTAGTTGTATTGACTGACGTATCGATACATTAAAATACCAGCTAAATTTTTAGAATTCCACAAGAGCAGTGCTGAAAAATGTTAACGAAATATCATTTGGATGTACCTCAAAATTCTAACTTTGTGTGCGCTGGCAACTTTCTAAATTCTAATCAACTATCTAAATCTGCCTTTTCATTCAGTTTACCATGGATTTTTCCTTGCCTAAGAGTTAGAGGAGGACAAACACCATTAAATTTAAGTGTAATTGATTCTTACTCTACTGACGATTTTATTTTTACAAATTGCTATGAACGTATGTCATATTTAATTTTTTTTAAAATTAAATTGTTAGAAATACGTACTTTGTATTTTAAACACTCGTACTTATTTGAAACACATTCACTTAAGTTCATCAAATAGATGGTATTCAATTTTAAATCAAACTGAAATACATAATATTTTACTTATAATTGCAATGCAGCAAAAAGTAAGCACTTTATGACATTAGCAAAAAACATCCTTGAATTCAATATAATAAAAACTAGTATATTTTACAACCTTTTGATTTAGGAAGCTGCGTGTTAATATTATTGAATTTATAATATTTAAAACTATTATATATATATATATATATATATATATATATATATATATATATATATATATATATATACATTCTTTCCAGTTTAACAACAAAGAGTTAATTAATATTTTTACGGAAATATTTCCAAAATGGAAATATATTTAATTACGCAGTTTAATATATGTTGATCTTTTCACTTTCTTTTAAATTTCTCGCGTTTTATATCGCTTAAACACACACAAGAAATGATAAAGCATTGTAGATAATTGTTAAAATGTCGCTCTTATTAGCTACAACAGTAATGATTAAATACGATTGTAAATGGCATCAAATAACACTCGGGTTTAAATCTTGTTTGGTTTAATTTATTTTCAGCCGTTGGTGTCGTTTGGACACTGAAGCCTGTTTAGTTCGTTCTACTTCTCGAAATTTTTTGAAGGAAATTTTCGAAAACAAAATGTGATTTTAAATACTTTCTACGGTCATTACACAGAAAAATTATGTGGTTCTAGGTTAGGATAGTTACAACTGATGATACCTAAAACTTCCACTGTTGTCGTTTCAACACCAAAGTAATTTATCAAGTAAATAGCTGTCTTTCAGCAAATAATAGTTCACTAAGTAAACACACAACATTAGCAAAACAAACTTCTGGAAGTAATATCGCACATTTATTTGACCTTGAATACAGTGTTATTGGGTTCAAAGCGATAATAAGTCAATTATGTACTAAAACGTTTGTGCCAAAATGCTTCGTTATGTAACATTTACTTATCTGCTGTCGTTCAAGTTACATAAGTGGAAGAAATTTGAAAAAAATCAGATAAATAATGAACTTAAAAAAATACAAATTCATTAAAACGCAAAAAGTGCGAAATTAAAGAGTGTATTGGAAAAAGCTACAGAAAAAGATATGCATCCCTTCCATGAAAACGATGTGCGGAAAATGTACAGACAAAATTGAATATTACTGTATCCATTGCAAATGAGGTATGTACAAACATTATGCATAAAAACGATAAATAAAACTGAAAAAACTCGCATTGTCGCAAAAATTATGTTTTTGCTTATTAATATGAACGAATATCATTATTCTTCTCCATTTTACGATATTAAGTAATTTCTTTAATTACAGTTTTCTATGGTATAAAGAGTCATAATACTTGATAATTACATGAAATAATATTAAAAAGTCTTAAAACTAGACACTACTGAACAGTAGTCTAGCAATTATTTAGTTATTACCATTATTTTATACAGTTTATGTCACGGTGTCGAAACACAGAGGAGGTTTAAGGGTAATAGAAATCCTGTGCGTTCCAGTGTTAAAGCTGAGGTATAATCCCACTGTTACATTAAAAAGCTGAATGTTCCTTAGAAGTTATACTTTAACATATTATTTGGAGCTCCTCATTAGAAAAATGGTAGAGAGAATGCAATTCATACAATGTATTTTTGCTATTGCATTTATGAAATATTTATAATTCTTTTTAAAGTGTTGGTGTTCTTTATTTAACTTATTTCCTGAAAAGCCTTCTGTCATTATTATCATTTAAAAATTTGTTAAATATTACGTAAAATCAAATTAAAGTGACAAAATATTTTACAGTAAAATTTAAAGTTAATATTTCCATATTCGTTGCTTTAACAAACGTGTGGCGCAGTATAGCCAAATTTGGCTCTTGCGCCATTAAACCCCACACTCACTCACTCACTCACTCCATATTTGTTGCAATTATTATTGTTTAACATTCAAGTAAAAAACTTCAGAGAACAAAAATTTACAATTTTTAAAAAATTCTGCAGTTAATTATAGTTTTTGGAATTTTTATTATTGAATGAATCAAATTTTAAAAGTATATTTACAAGAAGATAATGATTATATATATTTTTTGAAATTAACCAAAATTATATATTAGATGTGTATCCAATATAATTCTTTTTTATCCCAAAACATTTTTTAAGAGTTTTATTTATAAATATTAATGATGTGTGATTTTTTATATAGGTAATCGGCTGCATATAAGGGCATTTCACGAAAGCTGCAAAATTACCCGTTTGATTCAGGAATCAATAAAGTTAAAGTGCAACACAGCTATTTTTAATTTATTTATTAAGCAGAAAGAGTCTACGTGAAACGCCTCATTCTTTATGTTTTCAGAACACATTATGTAAGACAGAATAATTTATTGCTTGTTCCCAGCTGTAATCACATTTATCTTAATTAGTTAGCGTTTAGTATTACAGCTTTATGATCATAGTTCTTGGAATATAATGGACTAACATTAGAATGTTGAACATCAAGAATGTAGTGCGGAGGACACTCAAAAATGTGCACACGTTTTTAATAATGTTTTCTACATAAAGCTTATAAGACAGCATTAGTTCTAAAAAATAGTTAAAGTGAATCGTATATAATATTATTTGATCTTTTCTCTTCGTTTAGTCTTCCAAAGAGAAATCTTGATAAGATCAGTTACTTATTAGAGTTAAGACATTTTCTAATTTATTTTCATACAGTATATATGTATACTATATCTTATTCCAGAACAAATCTCATTCTAGTAAAAATGTGTTTTTAAATAATTGAAAAAAAAACGTATTTCGTTTAATTTTATATTGTGTATACTTAGAGACTTTTATGCAATTGTGTAGATATGGTTGAACTTTTTTTGTTTTTTTGCTGCAAATTGTTTAAAAATTCCTGAGTAAGTTATTTTATTAATTGATATGGAACATTCTACGGTATTTTAATTTTAATATAGGTTTGAGATAACAAAACCTTATTTAAACCCAAACATTACAATAATTTCTCAACATGCACTGTGTGTGTGTGTGAACCCAATGCTTCAGTAAGTTTTTAAATATTTTGTAAATTTCATCAAAAGTATATTTCATTTAATTCTCTAATAATAGAATCCTAGTATAAAAAATATGCAATAAATTTCTAATAATTTTAAATTGAACTTAATAATAAATTATGAAATTACCCTTAAAAATATTCAATGTTTTTACTGACAAAAATAACCATATAAGGTTTCAGTGAAAAAGCAATCATATAAAAAGTAAAATGTTTAGTGTATTAAAAACATTTATGATTATATATATATATGTATATATATACGAGGTGTGACAAAATTATTTTGACAACAATTGTTTTGGTGAGGTCATTTCTCATTCCTCCTGTATGTAGGTGGCCAGTTTGGACACCTCATCACACCAGTTGAAAGAGCTATGTCTTTGAGTAAATAAGCATATCTGAATTAGTTTTTAAAAATGTCTAATGTAAAATCTAAACAGCGAATCAATATCATGTTTCTTATGAGACTTAAGAGATCACAAACGGTAACATTTCAAATGTTAACTGTGGGTTATGGAAAAAAAAAAACTTTGGTTCATGTGTTTTCGAATATCAAAAGCAGTTTTTATGGGGAAGAGATAGTGTGAAAGACAATGAACATGTCAGGTGCCTAAGGTGAGTAATTACAAAAACATTGTCAAAGTTTAAGATGTGATCCGGAGTGATCTAAGATTAAGTGTTCGTGTAGTGGTGAACTTGGATAGGGAAGTTGCTCGATGCATTTTATCAGGCGAAATAAACATGGGGAAGGTTTGTGCGAAAGTTATTTCATAAGATTTTTCAAATGACCAAAAACAGCTCTGTAAAGATGTGCGCATGGACATGATAGAATGCATCGCAAACAAGCCAAATTTGCTGGAACTTGTTGTAATATGTAATTAGATATGGATTTATACCTATGACTCAGAAAATAAGCTCCACTCAATGTAGCGTAAGTCTCAGGATCCCTAAGACACAAAAAAGCACACGTGTCATAATCAAAATTTAATGTAATTTTAATTGCTTTCTACGACATTAATGAAATTATAGAGATGAAGTGGTCTCCCAGTGGCCACACTGTTAATGATCACTATTACATTGTAGTTCTAAGTAGGTTAATATGTTTTATATAGCTGTCACACTGATTCTGGACTGTGAATTAAAGTTAAGCTTGCTTTAGTGGCTCCTAACATTCCCCCAATAGCAGAAAATTTCCACATAATAGTACAATAACAGATGGCGAAAAACACTCAGAAAGAAAAATGAACACCGTGTGTAAACTTTTAGAAATATTTAAGAAAAAAAATTAAAATGAATCACAATGAAACATTGTGCAATGTTACATTTAAAAAAAACATTAAATCAACAACAAAACATAACTAGCAAACATTCTTTTAAATCTCTAAATATATATATATATATAACGTTATGCGTGTTTACTGTATGAATATAATAGGCATAGTGAACTTACTATCTGTTTTGTGAGCTGATACAGCTCTCAATTTAACTATGGTGTCATTTATATGGCTCTAAAGTAAAAATATGTAAAAGAAAAAAAAACTGTAACTGAATTCAAAAATGGAAAAAAAAATTGATGACCAATGTAATAAACTCTATCTGTTTCTTTATATATCTATAAAGGGTGTTTTTTTAAAGGTATAGAACTTTAAATTGCAATAAAGCAACGATGTATTATTCGATTGACATGAATTTTTTTATTCGAAAGATAATCTTGTGGCATTACATTTTAAATATGATTTCTGGCATATGACTGCCACAACTGGCTCGGCTGTAGTCCAATCTGGTCTTAATCGTTTTTAAGAAGTACGGACCAATGGATTCCACCTGCCCTTAAAGCGCACCAAACAGTCAGTTTTTCTGGATGTAACGGTGTTTCGGCGTACACTTGTAAATTAGCTTCACTCCAAATGCGGCAGTTTTGTTTGTTGACGTAGCCATTCAACCAGAAGTGCGCTTCATCGCTAAACAAAATTAGCTTATGATAATCGGGGATACGTATTCCGCACAGAACCATTATTTTCGAAATAAAATTGCACAATTTGAAAGCATTGTTCAGGCTTGAGTCTATTCATGATGAATTGTCAAACCAAACTGAGAATAAATCACTTGACAGCTGTTAAATCGGCCGCCAACTTGGAAAGTAATGCTAACTTAAACTTCTATACCTGGAAAAAAACACTCTTTATATATATATATATATATATATATATATATATATATATATATATTTCTGAATAGAATTCTATTTGGATTTATATAAATACTACACTGCTGGTCACACAAAATGTAACTCCAAGAAGGATCAGAGATAAAACAGCGAAATATTTTTGGAAGATAACATTTTGTACAAATATCCAACATTTAAAATTGCAATCTCTTGTGACCAGTGGATGATGGCAAAATCAATATTTAGTATAGCCACCATTTTTGGTTTTAACCACTGTCACAAGACTCGATATAGAATCAAATGGGCTTTGGATGTATAATTGGGGATACATCAGTCCACAAAACCACTGTCTCATGCCTCGGCAAAGAATCAGAGGTTTGGATGTAACCTTTCGATCCATGTGGCTTCCAAATATTGCCAAAGTTGTTCTAGAGTAACAGCGGATGGTGTGCCGAGGACTATATCTTGTGCACGCATGTACTACACATTTTCAATTGTCATTAGATTGAAAAGCAAGCAGGCCAAGGAAGCAATTCAGTCTGATGAGTGAAGGAGATCTCTTGAACGTTATGTGTCACGTGTGGTCGTGCATTATCCTGTTGGAATATGTCTGATGGCAAGCATTGAATGAATGGAAGAACCACGGGCAATAACACTTCAGAGATGTAGTGATGTTGCCAGTGTACCGGTAATACGTACTAGATAGGGCTTCACCAGTGTAGTGATGCACAATGCAACAGTTCAGCATCCTATCATCACGGTGTTTTCAAACACGAATCCGACCATCCTCATGTTGCAGGCATAAGCGGGACTCGACAGAAAACGCTTTGTCTTTCCGTTCCGTAGTCAATGTCCACCGTTCATTGCACTATTGGTGACACAAATGGCCGTAACTTACAGTAAAGGGTAAACAAATCAATGAACACCTTGCAGACATTCCACTAGCTGCAAATGGCGTCGACAGGTATGAGTGTATCCCGAATGATGCGTAACCGACTGAATCTTGTCTGCAATGTTTTGAGTTCTCTATCACTGTTATGCGCACAATCCACCTCTCCTCACGGGTAGTGGTTCAACGAAGTGGTTGTGATTGACCCCGTTGGTCTTTCGATTTCTCCTGCATTCAGTGATGACAGTTATGCATCGCAGTTACATGGTATAATCCAATACGTTAATCAATTTCCCTTAAGGATAATCCGCAATCCATATAGGCTACTAATATTCCGTGGTCAAATTCAGAAACTTAGTCAAAATTTGCTCGCTGTCTTCTACGAGGCATATACCAACAATTTATGCAAAAGCAATAAATAAATAAATAAAAATAAAAAAGCACGAGAAAAAGTGCAGTACATCAAATCGCTAATCTGTTTTTCCCTTATAAAGAGCTTACGGGTGGCGCTACCGTCACCCGTGACGTGGGTCTGCGATATAATGCTAATGATTCCGATATTCCATCGTCGCCAACGCACGATGTATATTTTAAGTGGTCTGCATGCTCTCTTCAGGGTATTGCATTTTATGATGCCAGCAGTGTAAAGATACAGGAATGTAACAAATCACATTTTCTCTCACATATTCTTAAGCCCTGAAAAACTATGCGGAATGATAAATTTTCATTTTACCCGATTAACGGGAATTGAAAAACACTTTATCACTAAAAAAGGGAGACTGTTTTCATAGGATGACGCAATTTTGCATCAGCCGTGTATATGGAACAATCAAAAAAGTCTACCTAAAATCATAAGTTTGAACAGCTCCCGGTTAGCCATGATTAGAAACAGATTAAATCTTTGGAGCGAACGCAGGTTGCTTTTGTGAACGCCATGTACACCACGTATCACAATGTTTTGTTTTGTTGTTTACTATAATATTTTTCATTATGTGGATTTAAAAATATCAAATTTACTTATTTCACAATGATTTCAACAAACTAATTGATTCCTTTCAAGAAAATGTCATGTTATTAATTAAAAATGCCTTAAAGCAAGTCGAATTATTACATTCATTTGGTGATTTGCTACTAGAACGACAAACTTGCAGGGTAGGTAAAAGCTAAGGAGAAAATTCGGAATACATAGGAATGCAGGGTCGCAATTGATATAGTTGCGAACTATGGTGCAAATAATCAACGGAAAAGGAGAAAACACATTAAAGGGACAAAAACATTTTATTGAAAGAATGTACTACAACCGGCGTTTGTAATCATGACAAGAAATCATATGGCAGGCATGACAGTGACACTGTATGGAAATCCTTACGCTCTAGAAAAATCCTCAGGAGCAGACTAGTGTTAGGGGG